>JAINUG010002251.1:0-12405 GCA_029706075.1 Aldrovandia affinis
GGCAGTGATGCAGACGCTGCATCGGTCTGTCGTGGTAAAGAGGGAGCTGAGCCTAAAGGCAAAGCTCTCGATTTACCGGTCGATCTATGTTCCTACCCTCACCTATGGTCACGAGTTGTGGGTAGTGACCGAAAGAACGAGATCGCGAATACAAGCGGCTGAAATGAGTTTCCTCCGCAGGGTGTCTGGGCTCTCCCTTAGAGATAGGGTGAGGAGCTCGGTCATCCGGGAGGGGCTCAGAGTAGAACCGCTGCCCCTCCGCGTCGAGAGGAGCCAGATGAGGTGGCTGGGGCATCTGGTTAGGATGCCTCCTGGACGCCTCCCGGGTGAGGTGTTCCGGGCACGTCCCACCGGGAGGAGGCCCCGGGGAAGACCCAGGACACGCTGGAGAGACTATGTCTCTCGGCTGGCCTGGGAACGCCTCGGGATTCCCCCGGAAGAGCTGGACGAAGTGGCCGGGGAGAGGGAAGTCTGGGTCTCCCTGCTTAGGACGCTGCCCCCGCGACCCGAACAGGACAAGCGGTAGACGATGGATGGATGGATGGATGTTCATAATTAATGATCTATAGTTTATTTAATTTAAGAATTGTATGGTTAATAAGATGAAGACACCTGACCTGCATAAAGAGCGATTACAGGACAAGATTATTAATAATTACTCATTAAATTTTTTGGCAGTCGTCCATTATAATATATCTCCATGGAAACAGATAATTATGTATTACAGATTTACCCATTTAATATATGGAAAACATAACAATTCCTTGAATTGAGTCATATATGAAGTAAGCTTCCCAATTGTGCTAATTGTGCATGCCCCTAGAACATTAATAGTTTGCCATAGCTTGATCAATGTTTCCTTTCACGTTTCTCTTATCCATATTGCCCTATTCCCCATAATGGAAGCTGCCGTACCCGTAGCTATGCGTGTTTGGAGTCACCACCAAAATAACCGCATGGAGAGGAGGCCAGCACGTCTGAACCACACAATTGCGCAACTGGAACAGGAGCGAATTACCACCTACACTCAAATTGTAGCACAAATTGTGTTTATCACATTCATGCATTTATAGCAATCCTGTGATAGTTTTACAAAGCCAGTAATGAGCGTAATCAAACTGTGCTGAAGTAATAGCTACCTCTTGAACTGCATATGAGGCAGTAAACTCACTGTGCTCTTAAAGTCATCCTGCCTGTGATCAATAGAAATATAGGTTACTAAACGCATGTACTTAGAAAATCCACAGATGATCCTGTGTATGCCCAGGTGAACAGGGACCACACCTCACCTTCGTCCCTGACGTGGGTCACCACCTGTGCGGCCCTCCACAATGTCTGTCTGCCTGCTGGCGATGTCGTGGAGCCAGAGGACGATGTCGATGGTGTTCAGGTCCCACCACCGTGCCCGGGGCGGAACGAGCAGCAGGGTCAGGGAGCGCGGGAGAGGCTGGCTGCCCAGCGGCCTGCCCCAGTCCAGCCTGAGCAGCTTCTGCACCATGATTATTCATATTTCTAAGTTAATTTAAACCTTTCATTGACAGTGACGTGCGGTGAGGTCAATGGTTGGGGAGGCACTGGATAGTAGCAGAGCCAGATTTAGGTCTACACACATGAACCCGATAGAGGTATCTTAAATTCACCATTCATTGGCAGGTTGCGCAACGACTATTGGTTAGGCACCGTATGTTTCATATTTCATATCAGCGTTCTTTACAACACACGCATACAGGAAAGTTACGTAGGCCTATTTGATTCACGTTTTATTTGCCAGTGTAAAGGACCACTTTAAGATTTGCATCGGTGTCATGGGGTATCGATAAATATTATTTATGCAAATGATTTGATAATATGCTTTGTGTTTATTTTGACATTTATGATGATGATGATGACTTGTATGCCTTGAAATACTTTATCTCGATGCGACTTTGAGCGAGCGGCAGCAGGATTGGATACTTTGTATCGCTTGAGCGTGTATTTAATATTGGAAGAAAGGACCATCATGTTTGCATTCCTTGGAGAGCGCAGCGAGGTATGCATGGTTGTTTATTGATTCATATTGTAACCTTTGCGAATTGAAATGCATGTATGAATGATTTTGTTTGTGTAATCATGGTCATTTTGATACTAATTTTATTCAATGATTGTTTGCGGTACTGTGGAAACCAGTGTGTGAAATGTTCGTTTGTTTGTTTATATTCGTTTTTAGTTTTCACGGTGCTAAGGATGGCAACACAAAATTAACTTTAATAAAGAAATCCTTGTGCATCAGTCGAGACTCTGTGAATTGGAACCAAGGGCTGCAACAGCCAGCTTTTATAGTAGCTGAGCTACCAGTTTCCCCAACACTACCAAAACATAATCAGCAATAGCCGGTGCTCGTCTGTCATCACGCACATCACCAAATCCCAAGAACACCTCCCTCGCCTCACAAGTCACCTCAGTTTTAGCCAAATAACGCAAAATTACAGAGATTTTGTTTGTGACATCCGTTGTCTCGTCTACTTCGACTGCAACAAATGGGGCTGCATTCATCTCCTCTCTGGTATGATTTCTAATTACATCGCCGACTGCTTCGATTAAATCGTTCTGTATTCTGTTTGATAAGCCAGAAAACACAGTGGATGTCTCCAAATGTCTAGAAAACTTTTCATCTTTGTCAGCAAAAGCATGCAATAGCTCCACATAGTTGCCACGATTAGAAGAGCTTGCACTCTCATCATTACCACAAATGCTACTTCCTGTTTGGCTAGGAAACAGGTTGCATTAATAAGGTCTTTTAAAATCTCACGGTTTTCCTTTACCTTAGCATTGTGGATGCTGATATTTAATCTTCGCTGTTCATTCAAAGCCAGATCTATCCTTGAAGTTCCAAAAGTTGTTGGATTTGGCTTTGAATGTGAGTTGTCGATCTTTCATGTTTGTTGAGGCTCCTTGGTAGATTTTTCAAGTCACAAAATCCCGCCTTAGTCCAAACATTGTCGGTAGTGCAGAAGAAAAGTCAGGGAAAGCGGTAAAGGCGATTCTTCGTAGCACAGCCAGTCTTTTCGTTGGTACCACTCTATTTTAAACGACCGTGTGATTTTCTGTCTGTTAGTTTGAAGTAGGTGCTTAATGTCAGGCATTGGTCTTCCATTGTTTATGTAGAGATATTCAGGATGAACGAAACGAGAGTAATACAACTAAAGGGAGTTGTAGCCGCAGTGCATTTTTTGCAGCAGTTGTAATTTTTCTAGCTAACGTAGAGGGATAGCAAGCGTCACCATTTACGTGGGCTCAAGATCGCCCCCCTCAGTGCGGCAGATGTAATTGCTGCCTCACCTGGTGCTTTTTCATTGCACTTTTATGACGAGACCAGCGAGCCTAAATATCTCATACACATGCATGAAATAAGTTACCTCGACTATGGAAGGCGAGGACATGTAATGAAGGGGTCTACAAACATTCCGTTGATGACATACAGAGAAATGATTCCGTTGATGACATACATTTTCATTGGAGTATGACAGGTGAGGCTCTGCCTCCCCTGCCTCCCCTGACCGCACGTCCCTGTTCATTGATGTAAGTTAACTTTATACTTTTTTCAGAGTATAATTTTGGCTGGCTTTTTCCATTTAATGTTGTGCATTTTATATTGTAAATACATTCATACCCCCCACTCCCCAAAGGCCTGTGGCTTTAATACATATTGTTTCGCCATCACATCTGTCTGATTTCTGAGCATGACATTTCATAATCAGTGATGTACTTACTGCCTTGGAGGAAATTTTGTTTGCAGTCCTTTGCAACCACATAAAAACAATGCATTTCTACAAACACGTGATATAACACACAATAGCCAAGAAAAAACATTCACATTACAGTAACACAAATAGCGTTGGCACACTGCCCCTTAGCTTCTGCTGCAGCTAATGGTAGTTTCACAATGACATTTCAGGATCTACATAGGCCTACAAGGGCATAAAGTGTGGGATCCTCAAATTACATTATGAAGCCAACATTAGTCACAGCAAAAAAGCAGAAGCAATGGGGCAGTGTGTCAACACTACTGGTCCAGACTACTTACCAGTTTTAATACAGAATTATGCCATTTGGGTAAACTATTCCTGTAAAAGCAGTGGTCACAATTCATGATTTACAACCGTTTAGAAGATATATTTGAAAGAATGAGTGAATAATCAGAACAATGACGTGTTATAAAAAATAAGACGCAGTCATTAATTAACTATGGACATTTTATTAGTAGAATTTTGTAAGTATGAGAAAGTTGAAGGTGAATATTGTACTGTGCTGTATGAGACAAGTCCTCTTAACTTTTACCTTTCACATCAGGAACTAATTTAGTTCCCCTTCTTAGTACTTTTCGAGCGCCCAGAACTGCACACATTACTCTAAGTGAGGTCTGACAAGGGCATTATAGAACATCAATATAACCTCCTTTGATTCATACTCGGTACTTTTGGCTATATATTCCAGCATCCTGTTGGCCTTTTGCACTGATACAGGATATATATATACAAGAGATATACCAGGTCTCTCTTGAAAAAGAGATTTTAATCTCAATGAGACGTCCTGGTTAAATAAAGGTTTAAAAAAAAAAAAAAAAAAGCACACTGCTTAGATGTGGATAGACTTTGATCAATTACAGCTCCGAATTCAAATTGAACATATTCTTGTTCCCATCTCCTTCCACAAACTACTCCTTATATTTTTTATTTCTAATAGAATATATGCCATTTAGCAGACGCTTTTATCCAAAGCAATTTACAGAAGTGAATGCATACATTTTTCAGTATGTCGTGGAAATTAAAACTCAGTAGGATCAGAGAGAATTCCTTTAAACAGCATTAAAGCTTTAATTACGAGCAGCTGCACGGAGACCCGTGTCACGCAGGACAGCGAATCTCCCGCCTTCAAATTCAAATGGATATTTATATCCAACACAACGGAAGGGGAGGGAACAATCACAAGGGGGAAGTAACAGGGCGTTAACTTACAGGTAAATGGAGCTATGGGCTAACATGAAGATATAACAGGTTGTTAGAACAGCCCTCCAAGGGTCTTAAACCAATGGGATGGAGGTTTCCTGCCGTAGGGGAAACGTTACAAACGAACAAATGTTCCTTTGAAGTTGTGGCGCGAAAAGCCTTTTGTCTCTGACTGGACCACTCCGAACTGCAGCGTCACACTGAGTTAATTAGTTCCTACATCCTCTGTGGATGTGGTCTAGCATCCCAACTTGATACAAAATGTCTTCCTCCACAAGTATATGTGGTCCCAATTGGAATCAAACCCACAACCTAAGCATTGCCAGTGCCATGCTCTACTTACTGAGCCACACAGAACCACACATTTCTCATATGCATAACTTCACATTTAGCTATATTGAATGTCATCTTGGATTACCTTATTCGTTTGTACTCGACCTTGCAGCCAATTATGAACCCACTCTGTAATATCTCCTGTAATTCCTACTGAAATTATTTTAACAAGGGACCTCATGTGGTACCTTTGTGGAACACTTTGTAGCCTCCTCAAAGAAGTCAGGAGGTTTTAAGGCATGAAAAAAATGTTTGCCATCTGTTATATTTCAGGAATAATTCCAACTTGTCCCTCATAATACTACCCAGTATTTTACATGATGCAGGTTAAACTGACAGGAGTTCCTGGGTCAGTACAGTCCCCCTTTTTATATATTGGAATTATACTACCTTGCTTCCAGGCATCTTGCCTTATCTTACTTTCCTTTTGTCTGACTATGTTCAAGGCTGTAAGGCAGCCTGAGTGGGTGAAAAATAAGACAAGTTTGTGAATATTATTTAACACACCTATTCACCTACATCAGGAACGAGTCCAGTGTTTTTCATAGAGAGAAGAAGGAGAGTGCACAGAACCTTAATAAATTAGCCATTTCTCTCGCTCCTCTTCTTTTGGTGAAATGTTTAAGGACTCATTTCTATTTTTACATACAGGTGCAACACTGATGTTTTACCATATTAGCAAACACCTATTGCTGCTCTCCATCACTGGCCAGCTAGACTGGTTACCAGGTCAAACAAACAAGCCAAATTGCAATTCAAGTAGCTTTCCAAATACACCAAACAGAGTTCCAGCACAGTCTGAGGTCTCTAACTCAAACTTTGAGCACTTTATTCTGATTCTCACTACATCCACCCCTTTCCCTGAATGAGACTTCAGCCAAGTGAGCACAGGTGGGTGGAGCTTTTATACTGAGTAAACAAGCGGATCCGCTTCAGCTGTGCTGCCTCGGACTGGGCATGCAACAGTTCCAGGCGGCTAAGGACTGGAGCCAACAAGCAGGAAGACAAAGCCCAAGGATCACCCCACCCCTGATTCTGCTTCAGGGTGCTTGCTTGTGTGAATCCGCTGGTGTTTCTTCAGATTACTAACTTGACTGAAATTCTTCCCACACTGAGAGCAGTGGTGTGGGCGCTCCCCTGTATGAGTTCGCTGGTGGTCCTTCATATGCTGCAATGTAATGAAACTCTTCCCACATTGGGAGCAGTGGTATGGGCACTCCCCTGTATGGACTTGCTGGTGTCG
The DNA here is from genome assembly GCA_029706075.1 of Aldrovandia affinis. Classification (NCBI taxonomy): domain Eukaryota; kingdom Metazoa; phylum Chordata; class Actinopteri; order Notacanthiformes; family Halosauridae; genus Aldrovandia; species Aldrovandia affinis. Next base: position 6,562 of record JAINUG010002251.1, read on the forward strand.
CTTCATTTGCTGCAATTTAATGAAACTCTTCCCACATTGGGAGCAGTGGTATGAGCGCTCCCCTGTATGAGTTTGCTGGTGTAGCTTCAGTGAACTTAACCGAGTGAAACTCTTCCCACATTGGGAGCAGGGATATGGACGCTCCCCTGTATGAGATCGCTGGTGTAGCTTCAGTGAACTTGACTGAGTGAAACTCTTCCCACATTGGGAGCAGTGGTATGGGCGCCCCTGTATGGGTTCGCTGGTGTAGCTTCAGTGCACTTGACCGAGTGAAACTCTTCCCACATTGGGAGCAGTGGTATGGGCGCTCCCCTGTATGGACTTGCTGGTGTCCCTTCAGTTGCTGCAATGTAATGAAACTATTCCCACATTGGGAGCAGTGGTATGGGCGCTCCCCTGTATGGACTTGATGGTGTCCCTTCATATGCTGCAATGTAATGAAACTCTTCCCACATTGGGAGCAGTGGTATGGGCGCTCCCCTGTATGAGTTTGCTGGTGAAGCTTCAGTGAACTTGACTTGATCAGTGAAACTCTTCCCACATTGGGAGCAGTGGTATCTTGGACGCTCCCCTGTGTGAATCCGTTGCTGGTGCTGGTGTTTCTTCAGACTACCAACTTCACGCTGAAACTCTTCCCACACTGGGAGCAGTGGTACGGACGCTCCCCTGTGTGAATCAGTAGGTGTCGCTTCAGTTGCTGCAATGTCATGAAACTCTTCCCACATTGGGAGCAGGGGTACGGGTGCACCCCTGTATGGATTCGCTGGTGTTTTTTCAGCAAGGGTTCAGATCTGAAGCTGACTAAAACTCGTCCCACACTGGGAGCATGTGTGGGCCCTGGAGTGCCTGTGTGTGACTGTGTTGGGGTGGGGAGAGTCTTAGGCGGTGTTGGGTGCTGATATGTGCTGCTGGGAGGCAGTGGGTTCTCTGCTCCGTTTCCTCCAGACCTCAGACTTCTGCTGTACTCCTCTGGGTGAACTCTCTCAATGTGCCGGTGAAGTTTCACTTCCTCCATGTGAACAAATGGGCACTGAGAGCAGGCAAGGACCTGAGATGACACCTCAACAAGGTGTCCTGAGGAGAGAAGGCATAAAGGAGATATTAAGCTTTTTGGTAGACATTAAAATACATGACTGCATGAAATACAAAAACTGTAATTTTACACACTATTAATTTAATGAGTATTTAATTTAAAAGCCTGTTCGAACAGGTAGGTTTTGAGCAGTTAAAAAAAAAAAAAAAAAAAAAAAATCAGAGCTTATATCTCTGATGTGTCTGGGTAGGGTGTTCCACAGTTTTGGGACATAATGGCTAAAAGCGGCTTCCCCGCTCGTTTTGTGCAGTACTTTGGGAACGGTTAAAAGGTCAGCACCTGAGGACCGGAGGGATCTTGTTGGCTGATACGAAATTAGACAATCAGAAATGTATGTGGGTGCTGTGCCATTTAGAGCTTTGTAGGCGAGTAAAAGTACCTTGAAGTCAATTATACAGGAAACAGAGCCAGTGCAGGGTGGTTAGGACCGGAGTGATATGCTCTCTCTTTCTAGTTTTTGTTAAGTCTAGCAGCCGAATTCTGAATGAGCTGAAGTTTCTTTATTTACTTTTTATGCAGCCTGGTGAAGAGGGCTTCATACAACCTTAAATGTCCAATAATGGTGCTTAGGACTGGACTTGCTTGTTGTCCTTTTCCTCAAACTCTTAAATGTTCTGCAGTGCCACATCTCCAGTTCTGTGCTAGATGTCCCTTTCTTCTGTTTGCTAAATTATTACATCACCTTTCTATTGGCTGACATATCCCAGACTGGAACTAGAGATGTCTAAGCCAAAGGGCTCAGTTTCCACTGAGAGAAAATGATTATCAGAGATCTTAACCTGTGTTTTGGTTCCTGGGGGTGATGACAGGAGAGCTACAGGAGGCTTCAGCACAGCTCCTGTAAAAGGCACATTATTTAGTGTAAGACTTGACAGCAATGAGAAGAAACATTGTCCATTTCACAATTGATTCCTACCCGTTAATTGATGAAGGTTTCAGGGGTCTTTCCAATTGGCTAATCATCTTCCTCTTCCGAGTCACAACATGCCCCTTCTGCCCCAGTGACCTCATCCTCACTGGTGAGAGCTCATGCCGTCTCCCTGGAAATCTTGTTTCCTGATCTCTTTTGTTGGACAGGGAATGTGGAGGTGATGACACAGGAACTGAGATATTTGTTAATTCAAGTCGGCGAATCAGCACTCTCGGCTGTTTTAGCAATAAGGACATGACAAGAGTGGACATTTCCCCTTCCTGTTGCCCACATTCTGATTTTACTTCATTCTTCTCCTTTTTAACAGTTTGGGCCGTTTGATTGTTTAAATCTCTCTCCTGTTTAACCCTCTCTTTTTCTTCCTCCCTCCAAAGTCCCTCTTCATCTTTCACACCTTCCTCCCTCTCCATTTTCACACTCACACACCTCTCTCCTTCCTCTTCCTTCATGTTGAACAGTAGGTATTTTTCCTCCCTGCTCATCCCGTATCCAGTCTTCCACTCCTCTGTGTTTTTACTTGTGTTCACACTTGATCTCGGCTCCACCCCTGTATAATCTGTGCTGTCCACCACAGATTCTTCCTTCATGTCTTCATAACTACATGACAATTGTGGGCAGCTCCTTCCATTCCTGTTGCCTGCATTCTGATTATACTCCATTCTTCTCCCCTCTGCCAGTCTGCTTGTATCCTTCGCATGTAGCAGTCTGTGGAGGAAAAAAAAAAAAAAATTAAAAGGAACCTTAAATTAAAGCATTTGGGTTGTAGAACAAAGGTAGAATTACTTCAGAGAATGTTTGCGCTATATAATGCCTTGGGACATGTCTTGAAAGGAAAGAATGGCAAATGGTGTCAAAAAGCAGCGGTCTTCCCAAACAGACTGACAACCATTGTATTGTACTACATTTATAACATTTCGTTTCAGAATACATAGTGAGCTAGCTAGCTAGCTGTACTGTAGCAGGCTTACTTGCTTGCGTGTGTTTTGTACAGACTTGTATTACGTGAACCACAAATTTAATTGGATTTGAGCAGGAAACTATGGCTGAAAACAAGATTTGAGTGAAACGCTGTTCACTTTCCTCCATTCCCCAAATTGCTTGTTAAAAATCAGCCGTTTATGTTAACTGGTTGAGTTACGTTACATAATTCTATCAGAATTTCGAGTACCAAGTATTAGTATTAAGGTCCATGTACAAATATTTGACTATCTAGGTTTAGCTTAAAAACTAAGAAATTGTCCTGTTATCATTTTTACACTGGCCCAGGTGTAAATCTGTTAGGAAACAACATTTTCTAACCAATAATTTAGCACTTAAACTTGCAGATTAGCATTGCAAACCTGTTTTGTCTCTATAAATGATAGAAGCCATAATGCATTCTATTCAGGGACATCATGCAGACTATTTAGAAGGGGCCCCAAAAGTAAAGCGGGGTCCAGCTTAGCTAGCTACTAGGTTAGGTATCCATAGCGAGCTGGTAACAAACACACAGTCATCTGATTTGAACATCAATAACGTGATAGAAATGAAGGTAAATGTAAGTAGGGCATACTCTAATTGCTGGCTTACTTGGTTATGGCATTAAGCTAATGTAAGCTATTAGCGGTCACAATTAGAATATACGGGAGATAGCCCATAACAGTATGACCAAAAGACAGGCTATGCCATTACGTTATGGATGTGCACTGTGATTTCAGATACCAGAAACAACTCCCCATAGATAGTCAAACAATTATCACCCGGTGTCTCGAAAGAGTGCCTCTCTCCCAGTGCAAAGTTGGTTTTAAACGAGACAATCAGCAATCAGGCAGCTGGCGATTAGCCTCCGCGTCCCCGTGCATAACACTGACTAGCAAGCAAACAGTACTTTCACAATTGCACATAAACTGCTCCAAAATAATTGGTGCCTGATCTAGCTTATAACGTTTTATTTTTGTTGTGCACAACGTCCGTCCTGGAACATGTCGGCGGTCAAAGCCAGGAATTGGAAGAAGAAAAAAAACACAAAAAAAACGTTCTCTAGCCATGTTCAATATCTGGCCACACCGCAAAGCTGTACGCGCATTAAAGGTACATTACTATGCATCTATAAGTTGGTGTATGAATCGCTTGGAAACAAGCTACTTGATGGGCTAAAGTAATACAACAAATATATGGTTATACAACAAAGACTTCTTTTTTAATTCGTACTAGATAGCTGGCTAGCGATTTAAGATTGCCTGTAAGAAACCTCAGTGCATAATCACAGACCTAACGCCGCTGGATATGTTCGCTGGATTTGGCAAACTCGTAATGTTACATTGGTAGTTTGCTACGTTTGTCGAACACTGCATTGCATAAAAGTCAAAGATAAAATTATACTCACGCCTGGTTTCCCGCTCTGTGTTTTCTATTGTTAGCGTGTATCAGGAGGTATTTGTGAAGAGTCGAAATACTTAGACCAAATTAGCATTAACTGAGTATTTATTAGAGACAAATAGAATATAATAGATAACAGAAGAAAAATCAGCAACCTCTCAACAGGTTTGCTCAGTTGTCTTCCGGGATCGCGCTCTGCTGGGAGTTCTCGGACCGGGTCCTTTGTCCCCTCAAGTCCTTGCTGATTGGCTGAACCCTTTTGGTTCAGGTTCTCCAATCAGCAACCAGTCGCGTTATCTGACTCCAATCAGTAGGCACGTAGGGCCTCCTGTCTTCTGTGGTTAAGGAGCAAGCAGATGGCATCCTGTTGTTCATCCTAATTTCTGCCACCTCTGCAAAAACCAACGGTCATAGTTGCGACACTTTCTATGCATTAAGTCACAGAACACTCTGTACGGTTAATTCCTAGACATGTCACATGATTTCCAGAACATTCTGTACCAGACAAGTCAAATGATTGAGTTTTTATGCGGCCTAGACAGGTTTGACATTTTACATTTTACATTACATTTTAAGCATTTTAGCAGACGCTCTTATCCAGAGCGACTTACAAGATGTGCATTAATACAAGGTGAGAACAATCAAAGTTAGCGTACAAGATCAGTGCAGTAAACGGCAAAAGACATCATTGCAGGCATCTGCGTATCATACCTGTAACATTGGGAAAGAAAAGGTTAGTGGGTTTTTTTTAAAAATTTTAAATTTTTTTTTTTTTAATTTTTAAAAAAAAATTTTGAACAAGTAAACAGTGGTGATGACAGATTGACTAGATGGACAGTGTTCAGTGGTAGTGGAGTCTGAAGAGGTGGGTTTTGAGTCTCTTGCGGAAGATTGAAGTGATTCCGCAGTCCTGACCGATTGCGGGAGGTCGTTCCACCATCGAGGACCAGGACAGAGAAGAGGCGACCGCGAGGAGCCGCTGCCAGGCGCCCGGAGGGATGGGGCAGTCAGTCTGCCAGCGGAGGCGGAGCGGAGGGGTCTGGACGGGGTGTAGGGCGTGATGAGTGACTGGAGGTATGGGGAGCAGTACCTCTGGCCGCTTGAAAAGCAAGCACCAGTGACTTGAATCTGATGCGTGCTGCGATGGGAGCCAATGCAGAGAGGAGAGTAGAGGGGTGACGTGGGTGAACTTCGGCTGGTTGAACACCAGGCGCAGCAGCAGCGTTCTGGACTAGTTGCAGTGGCTTGATGGCACAGGCCGGAAGGCCTGCCAGCAGAATTGCAGTAGTCCAGACGTGAGATCATCAGGGCCTGGACCAGGAGTTGAGTGGCCTCTTGGGTGAACGGTCTGATCCTCCGGATGTTGTGGAGGGAGAAACGACAGGTCCGGGAGATCGCTGCAATATGGCTCGAAGCACAGCTGGTTGTCCAAGGTTACCCGAGACTCCCTGGCAGACTGGGA
>JAINUG010002252.1:5000-7500 GCA_029706075.1 Aldrovandia affinis
TTGTGCTGTGAATTATTCAAAATAATATCCTTTTGGAGGGCCCTGATTAACCCTGCCTGTGTCTCCATTTCACAAACACTAAAGGTGATGCTTTTAGCTCAAAGGCTTCAATGCTTTGACCCTCCACCACACAACACTGCACCATGCAACTTTACACTACTTTACACTTTACTACTTTACACTACACCGCATTACACTACATACATATACATACAGGTAACAGTCAGTAATCATTTACGCACAGTGTCCCGGTCAGTAAGTGGTCAGTAATCACTCATGCACAGTGCCCAGTCAGTAATCACACATGCACAGTGCCCAGTCAGTAATCACTCACGCACAGTGCCCGGTCAGTAATCACTCATGCACAGTGCCCGGTCAGTAAACAGTCACAGTGCGCAGTCAGTAGACGGTCAGTAATTCACTTCACGACAGTGCCGGTCAGTAATTACTCATGCACAGTGCCCGGTCAGTAAACAGTCACAGTGCGCAGTCAGTAGACGGTCAGTAATTCACTCACGCACAGTGCCTGTCAGGTCCCTCTGTGGTTCTCCCTCTACGGCTTCCTTGTCCCACAACTTTGCAGCCCGACGGCATAACACTTTCACAGATCACACAGGGAGACGCGCTTCTCAACGGCAGGCCAGACGGGTCCCGACCACTACGCTGGAAGCTCATTGCGTCCACAGGGGAGAGCCAGGGAGGAGAGGGGAAGGGGGAGGAGGAAAATAACGCAAACGACGAGGGGCAGCTTGGCAGCTCCACCGGGCGGCCTTCGTTGTGGCGGCAGCGTAGCCAGGCAAAAGAGAGATTCAGAGAAAGGTCCTCACTGTTTTTTCTCTCTCTCCCCCCTCTCTCTCTCTCTAAACGTGCAGAGGTCTGGGCCTTCTGGGGGATGCAGTTCCCAAAGTGCCTCCTGTCACTGCCGCCACAGTTAAGCAAACTTTACAACCCGGTCAAGCCATCAAACCAGCGCAGCCTATTTGCTTTGAGCAACAGTGGAGCTGTGGTCCCCTGCCCTGGCTGACAATAAGTTATGAGCCCTTTGTGAGAGCCGAGGAAGGAAAACAGAGATCGGAATTTGGCAGGAGAAAATATGAGTACCACCGAGAATTTCTCCACCATCCCTGCGAGGAGAACCTGCATTTTCTGCCGGGAACAATCACGCATTGTCGAGAGAAGAAAAGCAACTGTGACAGATGAAATATAGAGAGGGGCCCCCGTTTTAGGAAAACAGTAAACAAAGCGCCATTCAGGGGCAGGTCTCTCTCTTGTCACTTATACGGATAGGTTTCTTCTGTGCGGTCGGGAGTTTACAGCAAGAGTTCAGATTCAACAAATCAAAGTGTAAAAGCTCACAGTCCGCTCTTGAGGCGAAACTGCAGAGAGAAAGCCTGCCAAGGAGAGAGAGAGAGAGAAACAGAGAGAGAGAGACAAGAAAGAAAGAGAGAGAGAGAGGGAGACAGAGAAAGGAGCAAGTGAGAGAGAGAGAGAGAGAAAGAAAGAAGAAAAGGGAGAGAGACAGAGAAAGGGAGCAGGCAAGAGAAAGAGCGAGACAGAGAAAAAAGAAAGAAAGAAAAGAAAGAAAGAAAGGAAAGAAAAGAAAGAAAGAAAGAAGAAAGAAAGAAAAGGAAGAAAGAAAGAAAGAAAGGGATATCACAAGTTTCTCTGTTTCCAAGAGAGAGATACACTGAGTAGATAGGGGCTGGGGCGAGGGGGGCGAGGAAATAAAGGGGCAGGCCTGTCAAGAAAAGCTCTAAATTTGCCTTTATTTCCCCTCGCCCCCTCGCCCCCAGCCCTATCTACTCAGTGTATCTCTCTTGAAACAGAGAAACTGTGATATCCCTCTCTCTCTTTCTTTCAACAGCTTTCTTTCTTTCTTTCTTTCTTCTTTCTTTCTTTCTTTTCTTTCTTTCTTTCTTTCTTTCTTTTCTTTCTCTGTCTCGCTGCCTACCTCCCTCTCTTTTCTCTCTCTCTCTGCCTTCCCTCTCTGTCTCCCTCTCTCTCTCTCTTTCTTTCTCTTTAGTCTCTCTCTCTCTCTCTCCTGTTTCTCTCCTCTCTCTCTCTCCTTGGCAGCTCCTGACGCCTCAGAGCGGACTGTGGGGACACACACTTGTTTGGCTGAATCTGAGCTTTCCTTTGTAGCAAACTCCCGACACAGAAAACCTATCGTATAGGCAAGAGACTACGATGCGCTTTACTGTTTCCCTAGCGAAGGGTTCTGTTTCATCACAGTTGCTCTCGACAATGCGTGATGTTCCCGGGCAGAAAAAAGAATGCAGTTCCCTGTAGGTGAGAGAGGAGAGAGAGGAGAGAGGAGAGAGGGAGAGAGGGAGAGAGAGAGGAGAGAGAGAGAGAGGGAGGAAGAGGGAGAGAGGAAGGAGGAAGGAGAGAGAGAGAGAGAGAAGAGAGAGGAGAGAGAGAGAGAGAGAGAGAGAGAAGCTCAGGACAAATTCCGATCTCTGTTTTCAACTTCCTCGGACTCTCACAAAATGCTGGTGAT
>JAINUG010002253.1:0-5000 GCA_029706075.1 Aldrovandia affinis
GGAGGAAGTGAACATACTAAGAGTGTGTTTATCAGTCTGAAATTACAACACTTGACTAGTGAAACACAATCAACCCTGCTACACCAGAGGTCTGTCTCACGAAGCAGGATTAGTGGGTTAGCGAGCCAACTTCGGGCTTAACCCTGGGGTTTCGGTCTCACGACTGTGGCTCACTTTTAACCGGGTGGCATTGCCATGGTAACTTATGGCGCGAATTTTTCCTGCTCGGAGTAGGTTAAATAAAATAAAAATTTAAATAAAAATAAAAGTAGGTTAAATCCGGCTAACGGATTCAATCCTATAATAAGCCCGCACCCTCACCAATCAGCTCTCTGGAAAATGGCCTCACCAATCCTAGAGAATTGCGTAATCAGATTTTTTAATATCAGATACAATATTCCCTCTGCGGAGAATCTATCTTTGCAAGCTTCTAAACCCGCATGTCGCAAATGCCACTCATCGGCCATGCGGTCACTGTACAGCAAATTATGTATTGCCCTGCGCTTTTCTAGCCATGGTACATATAGCTACATATTCTGGTGGTGATCACGGAGAACCTGAGCAAACATAGGCTACAGTTCATAGCCTATATATATGTATATATATAGTAGCTATCCAGGGGGGTGCGGGGCATTATGGGGGAACGCTGTTGAGTGTTTGTTTGTTCCCCCTTGTGTTAATTCGCTTTTTGTGTTGTTAACCTTGTTGCGTATGTATTTGTTTAGGCCATTTGTGTGTTAGCTAGCTGGTTGTGGTGCGCTAAATGTTAGAGCCACCATGACCGGTGTGCATATACTATTCGGTGTAGTCCCCTGTAGTTTCATGGCAAATGGTTCGTCATTGATTAAGTGTTCTCGGTGATTGAGTGTACTTCCTGGTTGTTGTGCTAACTGGTTGAAGAAGCAAGTGGTCTGGCGTGTCCTTTTAAGGACTGCACCTAGCAAAGTTCCTGAGATATTATCCGGGGGGTTGTGCGTGTATGGAACACGGATAATTATCCCCTTTTAATAAAGTGGCTATTCACAGCCATCTTTGCAACGCAGCTGGACTCTGTGACTTCTTCATACAACACCTTGCGCATGCTCGCTACAATATATAGTTATCAATAATGAATCAAATATACTGTGGTATCTTATGTGCTGTGTAATTTTCTCATAGGATTTCGAGAGTGATTGGTACAATAGATTCCACTCACATTCCCATCACTGCAACCCTGGGTGAGCCACAGTCGTGAGACTGAAAACCCAGGTTAAGCCCAAAGTTAGCTCACTAACCCACCAATGCAGCTTCGTGAGACAGTGCTCTGGATCTGTTCATGTTGCATGCGATTGGTTGTGTTACAAACGCCACCCCTTTCGTGTGCACGCGCTCATAGCTTAAGAAAAAAACCAGGGTTGACAGAGCGAGTTGATAGCCACCGTCGTGGAGACAGGTTAGCCGTAATTGACCTTGTTAGACTTTGCGTAGCCAGCTAACGCCAAGATACCCTGACTATGTTGAACTTCCTTCGTGAGACAGGCCCCAGGTCAAATCAAACAGGAAGACTCAAAGGCCTCTACATGCTTCTGCGTAACTTCTGCGACATCTTTATGTTCGAGCAATGCGACGTGTCGCAAGCACTCGGCAACTTCTGCGTGACGATGCGACATGGTGTCCTTACACTTCTGTACACTAGTAGGCGTCAATGTATTGAACAAGTTTGTAAAGTTTTCATAAAAGTAGGAAACTCCTGTGCCTTCTAACTTCTTCAGCCAATCTTTCCTGAACCTGGTTCATTTTATACCATGTCGAACAAATTATACTAGCTATCTATATCCTTAGCTACTGTTAGCAAGCTTTGTTTGGCCGTGATACCAGGTTGCTAGCTAGGTAGCTAGATAGACATCAATGGTTTAGCTTAGCTAACATTAACATAGGTATATACAGGTATGGTATGCAGCTGCCAACAACGATGTCTATCGCTGTATTACTGCACTGATCTCTTGCACGAACTATGACAAGTTAAGAGCGTCTGCTATATGCTTTAAAAAATTATATGTACCCTGCTTTTTCTTCGTTTTGTTAGTTGAATATTCTGTGCATTAAGGTGTTGTAGTGACATGTTACATTTATATGTAATCTAAAGAACAATGCAAAACATCTGGATATTTGCAACCTTAAATGTATCATTTAGAATGATGCGAAGATCACAGTTGATCCTTCGTTGTTTGCAGAATCTCCAAGTTTAATGTACTGTCAGTACAATAGACTTTAAAACCTTTGAAAAAAAGGAAGTACACCTGTCATGAAAGCAGCTTGTGTGCAAGCAAACCACCTTTATAGCATTCAAATAATAGAGTAAATTCACGTGGAACAAAGGAACCAGCAGACGACTTTAAATAATGTTAATGTATTAAGGGAAATGAAGGATGGTCTTTTTCTGTCTTTTCACATAATTTTTCAAATTGCTGCTTTTATCTTTCTCCCCTAATCTGGATGTCGCTCTGGATAAGAGCGTCTGCTAAATGCTTAAAATGTAAAAAAAATTATGTAGCTTATTAGCTCGATTAACTATGACTATGACAGCTCCGCCTCCATTCGCTAACCAACCAACCAATCAATGCTGTTCAACATCTACATGACATGTTGCGCTATAGTCGCTAGTTTGATTTTTGTGCTAGGTACGCAACATCCTCTGCAACATCAGTGCAACCTCTGCGACGTGTTGCAGAGGATGTTGTGTTGAAGTCGCTCGAGCATGTATAGGCCTTTACAGCATCGTGGTGCAGCCTTAATCCCTTTTCACTCTTTCATTCTTAATAATTTCATTTTTCAGATTTTACCCCATTTTTCTCCCAATTTGGTAGCCATTTACTTGCTGTGCTTAGTTCAATCCCCCTTCCCTCGTAGTTCGCTGCCATAGTCCTGTGACCGGCAGTGACAAGGGCAAAGCGCTGCCTCCTCCAAGACAACACTCGTTGTGCCGTCGACTGTAATTCCGGTACCCCAGAACCACTCCTGTGCGCAGCGAACTGTGTGTGTTGGCTTCCTTCCTGTATATTCTCGGGGTTGCCAGTGATAGAGGGTATTAACAGTACATATTGGATTAGTTATAATTGCCCCTGGGGGAGCTCTCCACCCCCAACTCTCTCTCTCTGCCTCTCTCCCTCTCTCTCTGCCTCCCTCTCTCTGTCTCTCTGTCTCTCTCCTTCACCCTCTCTCTCTCTCTGTCTCTCCCTCTCTCTCTCTGCCTCCCTCTCTCTGTCTCTCTCTCCTCCACTTTCTCTCTCTGTGTCTCTCCTTCACTCTCCCACTCTCGCTCTCTCTCTCTCTCTCTGCCTCCCTCTCTCTGTCTCTCCCTCCTCCTCCTCTTTCTCTCTCTGTCTCTCTCCTTCACTCTCCCACTCTCTGCCTCTCTCTCTGCCTCCCTCTCTCTGCCTCCCTCTCTCTGTCTCTCTGTCTCTCTCTCCTCCTCTTTCTCTCTCTGTCTCTCTTTCTCGTTCTGTCTCTCTCCTTCACTCTCTCTCTCTCTGTCTCTCTCTCTCTCTCTCTCTGGGGACTCATTGTTCTCTGATTTGTTTCTGGTTTTATTTTGTTTTCTTATTGTAATGTCCTGGGTAGAGGGAATTTTGCTAATAATTTGTTTATGTGGAAAAAAACAACAACAATGCAATATTTCTATTACCTCTGTTAGTTTGAATGTCTCACGTGCTTCAAGACGATTTAAGAAATATATTATTTTTCTTTCAGTTTTCCCAGGATGTAATTATAGTGTGAGGAGATATGGAAGGCCTGTGTCTGTATGCTTCTGCACTTCAGCTTCCATAGGCCTACCACACACTGAATTCACAGCTTAATGATTACTACACCACCAAAGATGCCTGCTTTACTCAAGATTACAACAACAACAAAAAATGACAAACCCCAAATAATGATTGTTTTTGTTTCCCTGTTATTCTCCATATTTGGTGGTCAATTATATCATATTCTAGTTCACCTCCCCGCCCCTAGTGCAAGTCTGGTATGTATTGATCTGAAAAATTGTCTTAAGTTTTATGAATAGGGGTGCAGAGGGATCAAGTCGCTTTGAAAATGTAGCTATTCTGACACATTTCTTCTGTATTAGATACATGTTATGGAGGTAAGAGGCATATGTACTAGCCCACACAATATTGCAATAGGTGAGATATGGATAACACAAGCTGTAATAAAATGTGAGTACACAATTATGACACACATTTTCCTGATGACACCAAGTGATTTTGAAATGTTGCCCCATACAAAATCGATGTGTTCTCTCTAGTTCAGCCTCTCGTCAACCAGCACTCCAAACAATTTGGTGAAAACCTGAGAAATTTCAATTCCGTTGATTTTAATAATAATAATATATGATGTATGCCATTTAGCAGACGCTTTTATCCAAAGCGATTTACAGTAGTGAATGCATACATTTTCAGTATATGTGGTCCCAGTGGGAATTGAACCCACAACCTAAGCGTTGCCAACGCCATGCTCTACCAACTGAACCACAGAGAACCATTTGACTATGAAGTGTGCAAATCGATGTTTTTAGCCTACTGTAAAAAAAAAAAGGGATGGCAGAAATGAAATGGGATGGCGTAATCAAGTGTAGCTATTGTGGACGGTGCCTGAAATGATTTTGTAAAACAAACCCCTCCCAAAAAAGATCGTCTATTATGTCTATAGAACGTGAGTTCGGGCTGGTGTATCCTGCCAGTTGCATCGAGTTATACCGGAGACAACATTTAGCCTGCAATGTCGCAGATTATAATCCTGCAGCCTACACTGCGCTGTCATTAAAACGCCATCGCTTTCCTTCACCCCCCCCTTCCTTAAGGAATTGTCCTCAGCACTGGCGGCGGATGAGGAATGGGGAGGCAGGAAGGCCGGCCGTCCAGTAATGAGAGAAAGGTTTTGGGTTTTTTATCACTTGGAAACAAAAGTCTTTGTGTGTTGTCACGCAAGTAACTTTCCAAAACTTTTCAAAACTGGGCACACAA
>JAINUG010002253.1:10000-12360 GCA_029706075.1 Aldrovandia affinis
TAACAATAATATAATACACACTATTCGCATTGTTATTAATATCACTATAGGCGTTGTCATTGCTGTTATCATTTTCACCATTCATGCACTGATCTCTTGCTAAAACTATGATTGTTCCTACCATGTATTAATGCACATCTTGTAAGTCGCTCTGGATAAGAGCGTCTGCTAAATGCTTAAAATGTCAAATGTAACCTGCGTGGCATGTTCCTGTTTTGTCATTTTGCCTCTCAGAAAACATTTCCCCCACATTACTATAGAGGGGGGATTGACATAGAAATAATGGGTCTAATTGGCTGCAAATTGGGAGAAAAACTGGATAAAAATCAGAAAAACAAAAGATTATAATAATAATAATAATACTAACTTTGAGAAATTAATTCACCGTGAATTAGCCGCTGTGCTGCTGGCAGGGAGGCGGAGAGGTGTCCGGGAGGCAGATCTGAACCTGCAACCTCTTGAGTTAACTAGCTCCCTTCCCAAGCCATTGTACTGCACTGCCACCTTGCTGTGTCTCTGAGCAGCTCGTGTCTACACTGTCTCAGGTTTATGTGTGAGAGAGGAACAAGGCCAGCCCTGTTCTTCTGCGGTGAGGCTCTGAGGGGAACGCTGAGCTGGCCAGTTCCCCAACACACCTGGAGGGGCCTTTGTTTGGGCTCAGCTACAGGGCCCAAATGTGACTGCTACACAGGGCCCACTCTACTGCCCCACAGGCCCAGAACTCTACTGCCCCACAGGGGGTCTGAACTCTATTGCCCACAGGGCCCCACTACTGACCCCACAGGGTGGAGACCACAGCGCTCCTGTCTGACCTCACGTAAAGCTTCCTGTGTTTGCATGCTTCCTCAAGAGCTCATGCGCCAGCAGAGAGAGAGAGAGAGAGAGAGACAGACAGATGTCTTGCTTTATGCAGATGACCTTTATTCTGTTGTCCCCAACCAGTGATGGTCTTCCAACATAACCTGTCCATCCTAGGAAAATACTGCCAAAACTGGGCCTTGGATGTAAACTTTAAGAAAACCCAAATCATGATCTTTCAGAAAAGCCCAGATGCCTTGAAAACAAATACGACTTTACTTGGAACAACACCCTAATTAAACAGACAAAGAAGTATACATACCTTGGTCTGTCCATATCTGCAACAGGAAGTTTCAGTATGGAAATACACGCGCTCAAAGAAAAAGCATGCAGGGCAATGTATGCATTAAAAACCAAACTATTACACATTAAGATTCCAGTTAGAATCTGGACAAAAATATTTGATTATGTTATCCTACCCACAGCTTTGTATGGAAGTGAGGTCTGGGGCCTGCTCAGTGGATTGGAGCATGGCTCATGGGACAAACACCCAATAGAGGCCCTCCACACTGAATTCTGCAGAAAAATGTTAAATATTCAAAGGAAGACACCAAATAACGCCTGCCGAGCAGAACTGGGGAGTTTCCCATTACACTTAAACATCCAAAAACGGCCCATACCATTTTGGACGCATCTAAATTCAAGCCCAAAAGACACCTTTCCATTCAAGGCATTAAAAACCCAAGAGCTGAACCCTGAAAACAGTCCCCTCAGTCCGCTGATGGTGAAGCTAACCAACCAGGCTCCCATCAGCACTGCTTCAAAACACAACAGAATAAAACAAATTATGAATCAGTCAAAATATCTATATTTGGAACATTTGAGAAAATGAAACTAAAACCCAAAGTAGACTAAATTGTTATTTGACCCTAAACAGAGAATTTAGATTGGCCGAGTATCTCCACTCCGTCAGAGATACGAAGCAGAGACGGATCCTGACCAAATACAGGCTCAGTGACCACCAATTGGCTATAGAAACAGGAAGACACAGACAAACATGGCTACCCAGAGAGGAGCGTATATGTGGTCACTGCTCGACAGGGGAGGTAGAAACAGAGATGCACTTCCTCCTCCACTGTGAGAAGTTCTCTTCAGTAAGAGACTTCCACATCGTAGAAATAGGCAAGAAAATACCAAACTTCTTACTGCTAATGCCAGAGGAGAAACTGGCAGTTCTCCTGGGTGAAGGAACAACAGCTCATCTGGCAGCTAAATATGTATCTGCCTGCCATAACCTGTAATTACTTCATTAATTTCATATTGTGGGTTATGTCTAAAAATGTATACCTGTCTGTGTCTTGTGTAAATCTGTCAATGTGTGCTTTGGCAATATGAGAGTGATCTTGTCATGCCAATAAAGCCATTTGAATTTAATTGAATTGAGAGGCAGAGAGAGAGACAGACAGAGAGAGAGAGAGAGAGAGAGAGAGAGAGAGAGAGAGAGAGAGAGAGAGAGAGAGAGAGAGAGAGAGAGAGAGAGGGAGAGAGAGAGAGAGAGAGAG
>JAINUG010002254.1:0-12317 GCA_029706075.1 Aldrovandia affinis
CCCTCTCTGGTGGAACGGCCTTCCGCAATCCCGGTCAGGACCGCGGAATCACTTGCGATCTTCCGCAAAACCCACCTTTTCAGACTCCACTACCACTGAACTCTGTCCATCTAGCTAATTGTCATCACCACTGCCTACTTGTTCAACACTATATACCCCTCCTTACTCGATTAAAAAAAGAAAATTACTAAACCTTTTCCTTCCCAGTGTTACAGGTATGGTATGCAGATGCCTGCAATGATGTCTATCGCTGTATTACTGCACTGATCTCTTGCGCTAACTATGATTGTTCCTACCATGTATTTATGCACATCTTGTAAGTCGCTCTGGATAAGAGCGTCTGCTAAATGCTTAAAATGTAAATGTAAAAATGTAATGTCCTATGGTAACAAACTATATTTTCTTTGAGTGACACGGCATTGCTAGATTATACATCACCACCCCATGCTTTTATGTGCACGGTCAGATGGCATGCTTTAGAGTGTGAAAAGGATAAATTAGAAAACAGGAATTAGCTAACTTTATGCAACATGGCAGACCTGATTTCCATCTTTATGAGCAAGTCTAAGAGCTACAAATCAGGACAGGTTGAGAATTTGAAGTATTCCCAGGGCCAGTTAACCAGTTACATTAGGGCCAGCATGAAAGACCGGTCATATTGAGTATTGGTGAGTGTAGCGATAGCAATAGGTAACTCATTACAAGTTAGACAAGCTAGGCTACCTAGCAAGCCAGTTGTCTAGAGTTCAAAAATGTCATAATAAATGCCATAATAATAATAATATAAATAATAAGAATTTTTTACTGTGATTATTATTACCTAGTTAACTAGACACCTAGACACACAAATTATCTGCTAATGTTAGCCAACTGGCTAATTAACTTATACAGCTTATCATATAGCAGGGGTATTCAAATCCAGGCCTCGAGGTCCACAGTGTCTGCAGGTATTTGCTTCAACCGCGCACTACACCACCTGATTTCACGAATTAGCTCGCTTCCTGGACCAAAGAGGTAAACAAATTATTTGAAATCAGGTGGTATAGTGCGTGGTTGGAGCAAATACCTGCAGACACTGCAGACCTCAAGGCCTGGATTTTAATACCCCCGTCATATAGCTATAAGAACAATATGAGAGGATGGGTGGTTCGGCTCACTGCACAAATTGAATTTGATTACCACGCTTTTGCTCATTTGGGATGATAGCAGGCCCACCTTATCAATTAAATCCATCTTTGTAGCTCTTTTGCATCAGATGGAAATGTGTAAAAAAATATTTACAATATTGCCGCAAAACACTGCAAACACTAAAGTTAATAAATAAAGCTAATAAAGTTTGTAATTAGAATGGTTAAAAAATTCTTAAAAACTGGCAGCACAAGTAAAAAACTTGAACAAGTAAACAGCGGTGAAGTCAATTTAGTTAGATGGACAGAGTTCAGTGGTAGTGGAGTCTGAAGAGGTGGGTTTTGAGTCTCTTGCGGAAGATCGTAAGTGATTCCGCGGTCCTGACCGATTGCGGAAGGTCGTTCCACCAGAGAGGGATCAGGACAGAGAAGAGGCGAGACCGCGAGGAGCGGCTGCCAGGCGCCCGGAGGGAAGGGACAGTCAGTTTACCAGAGGAGGCGGAGCAGAGGGGTCTGGGAGGTGTGTAGGGAGTGATGAGTGACTGGAGGTATGGGGGAGCAGTACCTCTGGCCGCTTGAAAAGCAAGCACCAGTGACTTGAATCTGATGCGTGCTGCGATGGGGAGCCAGTGCAGAGAGGAGAGTAGAGGGGTGACGTGGGTGAACTTCGGCTGGTTGAACACCAGACGAGCGGCAGCGTTCTGGACTAGTTGCAGTGGCTTTATGGCGCAGGCCAGAAGGCCTGCCAGCAAGGAATTGCAGTAGGCCAGACGTGAGATCACCAGGGCCTGGACCAGGAGTTGAGTGGCCTCTTGGGTGAGGAACGGTCGGATCCTCCGGATGTTGTGGAGGGAGAAACGGCAGGTCCGAGTGATCGCTGCAATATGGCTCGAGAAGCACAGCTGGTTGTCCAGGGTTACCCCAAGACTCCTGGCAAACTGGGACAGAGACACTATGGAGTGATCGACAGGAGCCAAACAGTTGAAAAACATGCAGGAAAAGATGAGACCAGTGAGTCCATAGAAATAGGTGACTTAAGGCCAATTTATGCTTTACGCAACAAGTGTCCCACGACACGTTGCACGGCGTTTCCAGTTTTGAGCATTCATACTTTCCGCGACTTGGCGACAGTGTTGCGCCATCTCTATGGTAACCAGCCTGAGCAAACTGATTTATTTACGTCTGACAAAAAAGTCTAACAGCTAGATGGCTAACGTGGAGGAACTATGAGGAAGATGAGTTGGATTTGGCAGAGGAAGATTAAATCTAATCATTGTCATATAAAAATGTTGTTGAGGAGTATGAGGATTTTTTGAGGATACCTCCTCACTTGCTCCGCAAACAATTCTTCAAAGCCATCCATTGCAATAACATCAAAACAAAGTCAGATGGAAGCAGTATCTGTATCTCCATGGCAATGGAGTTTACCTTGTCATTCCAAAGCTCCTCTGTGATACCATTTCTGTCGTTTTTACATTGCTTTTGTCCCGCAATGTAGTTGTTAGCTCAAACATATAGATGAATATGATAATCGGTATGATTGAAAACATTGTCAGAAAGTAGGTCTAAATGTGTTTTATAATGGGACATATGTGTCAAAAATACTATGGATTTCCACTGAATTTGAATTTTTTTAAAAACATTACCATTGAGCCTGACTGTCCAGGTTTCCCACACCAAATGGTGTAGAAGAGGTGAAGTTATTATTAATAATAACTATTGTTGCAATGGTCCTGTTTGTGCCAGCCTTGTTTGTCTTTAAAATGATGTTGCACTATTTTCTTTTATGGCATATCACAGTGTGGAAGGAAAGAATTTGTCCTTTTTGTATAAAGTTGAAATGCTAGAGAAAGATCCACAGCGGGACACACCGATACTATTTCGCTCGGTGTAACGCTGCAGTTCTAAATGGCCAGGCCACCAAAAGGTTCTTTGCGCTAAAACTTAAAAGGAACATTGTTACTTTATGATGTTTTCTCTCACTGTAGGAAACCTCCTCCCGTTGTAACTAACTTTTGCAGATTTGCAGTCATTTTCCCCCTTCAGGTGATGTCTGGGCTTCTATTTCCCTGAAGTTAAATATAAATATCCCATTTAAACCTGAAGGCGGGAGATTTGGTGTCCTGCGTGACATGAGTCTCCATTCAGCTGTGCGTAATAAAAGCTTTTAACACTGTTTAAGAAATTCTCTCCGATCCTACTGATTTTTTTTCCACGACAACAGTCATTTGAGGAGTTGAAACCAGGAGATTCTTTGCAAAACTCTGTGTTGGAGGGAAAGCCTGGTTCCATATGTATCTATAGTTATAGTTTTGTTATTGTCAAGTTGTTCACTCAGATTGGGCCTTCATGCATAAAGCAATGATCTCTGCTTCTTGACCTTACACTTGGGTGTTATTCTGGCCTTATCTTAAATTGGCACCCACAGCCAAGCATTATCTTGTTCTTAGAGAAGAGAAAAGAAAAGATGGAAAAGATTGGAAAGGCTTTGGAAAAGATTTCTACTGTAATAAAGCATCTCTGCTTGGAGTCTGAATATCTGACGGTACACATATATGAGGTGCGGTTGCTAATACTAAGAGTTAACCTATTTTAACAGATATAATATGTAGCTGGAAAGATACACATCCTGTATACAGACTTTAAATATAGCTGCAATTTTTTTTTTTTACAGAGTGGCAACAGAAACAAGAAAAGAAAAACTTGTATCTCTTGTGTTTTTATCATGGCTGGTTTAACCAATGATCCCTTAACCCTTAAATGCATGGGTGTGTCGCCAAACGTTCCTACATACCTCGGGTCGTTAGCGACCTGTTACTTATTTAACACAGATTGAGCTACAAATCAAAATAATACTGCTGTAAACTTTTCAAAACACTTGATTAAAATAACAAAATAACATTTTTGTTATATTTTAATATTTTTCAATAACTTTGCAAAACGGTGCAATGTGTATGTTTTTTGTAAGAACTTTAAGAACGTAGCGTAACGTAAGAAGGCGATTCCAAATTGTACAACATGTAGGCTATCTATTTCAATGCCGTTCAATTCCGTTTCATCAGGTGCTCACCAAACACAATTTGACTTCAAATTATTCAGCACAGTTATCACAAATCACAGTAACTGTCTTGTGGTCATTGCAACATGCGCGCAGCAGTCCACCGTTTTGCGGCCAAGCATGGATGGGCAAATGTGACATCTCTGGCACTTTCGGAGTTGTTCTTCGGCTTCTTCGGCGGGTCTCTCTCTGGCGAAACCATTGATTTTCAGTGCATCCTGTGTTGCTTTTGGAAGACCCGTTTTAGTTTCTCCAGCTGTGGTCTCAGTAGGAAAGCGCGATGTATGTGAGAATGTGCTTGCAAATTTGGAAACTTGTTACGGAAGTTACAAAAGCAACTTGTGCGTTTATAGCAGCAAGGTTGAGGCAGTTGTAGAAATAAGCCAAGAGCCAGTGCTTTGTCCTCCTCTGCAAGCTGTAGTTGTGACACAGTTAGTCTACCCAAATAAACTTGACCCTGAGGATCTCCCCTTAGCGAAACTCTAAATGAAACTTCTTTGTTTTTGTGAACTGTGAACAGTGTGATTTGTTTGTGCAGCAAATCAGATGCGAGTTTTGCACTTGTAAACCAATTGTCAGTGGTGACATTTATGTGGAGTGGAGTTGTATACTGGCTCCACCAATTTCTTCACAACGAATTGATTAAAAATAATTTAAAATTTAAATTTAAATTTAAATTTAATTAAATTAGCATGCTATTACCAGCTTTCTGTTTACTTTTAAATTAAAATATTACACTCTTACACACCTCGGGTCACTAGCTATTTTTTTGAGAAAAAACATAAAAAATAGATTTTCGACAATTTTGACATTTTGACTCTGGAAAACTGTTAAAAACAAATAGTTTGAGGAATAGCAGGTGGATGAGCGCTTGAATTGAATGAATTAGAGTGGAGGTAATTCGACCTGGGGTATGCATTTAAGGGTTAAGCTTAATGAACCTTTGTTGTCCTTACGAAATGTAATGTGTGCTAGTGTTTATGGGGTTTTTGCCACAGTAAAAACTTGTGGCAAATGATTTATTTTTCCACTTTACTTGCGCAATTGCTATTGAAAAAGCTAGAAATATGTCCTTTCATCCTTCAGTAGAAAATGTATTTTCTCCTCCATTCGTGAATGGATTAATGAACAGCTGAGCCAGAGGTGTGAGGGCTTGTAGGGTTGAGGCCCAAATGCGACCAATGGGGAATAAGGATCAGGAACACTCCTGATTGTTCATGTAACTAAAACACAATCAGGAGCAAGGGGCGTTAACCCGCAAGAATCGCTACAGAAAATAAAACACAAACTCCCCGCGTATTACGAAATAATGACTACCCCTATAAAGGGCGAAACAAAAGCGGTCCGTGAACGGAACCGAACGATAGTAAAACCAAACAGAAGTCTCTGACATGTAGCCCAACACCACACGCAGAGGAAACAGGAAATAAAATAACTTGAGTCGACCAAACAAAATCAGAAAAGCTAGACTTCCGTAGAAGTGGCGAGAAAGCTAAAGTGAAATGCTTTTTCTAAATGCTTTTTCTAAATGCTTTTTCTAAATGCTTTTTCTAAATGCTGATACCGTATCGGCTTCAACGCCAAATGAAATAGACACTGAAGCACAGAGTAGTGAAAGCAGCGAACTGAAGTAGGCAGTGAACACCTGAAAACAATCCGCTGATTAGGTATGGAGATGAGCAGGAACGTACTCACGGAGTACGCCCACACAGGGCTAAACAGGCACTCAAACCATGACAGGAGGAGGCGTTGTGTAGGGTATTTTTGGCCTTTTGAATATCCAGTAATGTTTCTCAGTGTTGTACGTTGTAGAATAACACAGATTTTACATTTGACAACAACTTGTAGTGATTATCAGTTCTCATAATTGCTGGTGCTCAGCTTACAAATACTCATGCCCATTCTATTCTATTTTTCACGATTTGTGTCACGCTCCTAATTACCGTCTTTGTATCAGCTTTACTCTGTTTTGTTGGGAATAACTCTCCAGGGGGGATATACTGTACTTTGTATGATGACATTATGACTAATATGACCAATATGATATGGCTCTATGATTCTGGAAATCCTGTTTTATAAAGTCCAAAAGGTCCACTGACACTCAATGTACAGCTGTTTTACAGCAGAAATGGTTTGGCCCTGATTTGATTTACAATACTTCTCCTGGGCCGAGAATGTAAAGAAGCCCTTGGGTGTGTCAAGCTCAAATTTATAGCTATTTCCCAATTGTCACCGCTCCCACATCTTATTTAGTATCCCCTTTCATTTCCAAAGGCACCTTTGACCGTAAAACCCAACCTGTAATTACTTTGGGAACCTCAGGCTATCGAACTAAAGATGGGTTAATGTCCATTATGGATTGATGTGCCCATGAGGCCTAACTGCTATGTACCTGTCACACCCTGAAACCATTAAACAACTCCGCAGTATAGAAGGTACAGACTGGAAGACAGTCAAATTGCCATTCAAGTAGACCCCACATACAATTTTGTTTTGTGACAACCCGACCCACTATTTGTATGGCGGATTAACATGTCTAGTCCCTAGCCCTATATTTTGTGCAGAAATCCTCCATGACCTACATTACATTTTACATTTTAGACATTTAGCAGAGCGACTTGCAAGATGCGCATTAATACATGGTAAGTTCAATCATTGTTCGCGTAAGAGATCAGTGTAGTAATACAGTAATAAATATAATGTTAGCAGCTGCATACCATGCCTGTAACACATGGAAGGAAAAGTTAGTCAATTTTTATTTTTTATTTTAAAGACAGTCTTAACCATAGATACATATAACAAAATGCATTATTTAAACATGTACGCAGTAGTGATGACAATTAGTACAGAATAAGTGGTAGTGGAGTCTGAAGAGGTGGGTTTTGAGTCTCTTGCGGAAGATGGCCAGTGATTCCTTACCAAGTGCAAAAGAGTTGAGTGTCATCTGCATAGCAGTGATATGAAAAACCACAGGCAGAGATAACTAAGCCAAATGACTTGGTATACAGGGAGAATAGGAGGGGGCCTAGCACCGAGCCCTGCAGGCTCTGTTAAAGAGGATGTGGGGGAGGAGAGGGATCCTCCAAGCCACCTGGTAGGATTGGTCAGCCACGTATGATTTAAATCATGCCAGTGTAGCGGGTGAGCTCTGGTATGTGAGGGCCCGCTACAGAAAATGACATGGATAAGAATGTGATTAGTTCCCGGAGTTAGAGACTTTAGTTAAATCACTCTCTTGTTGCATTGAGATCCCTCGGTTCAAAACTCGCTGCAGGCAGAACCAACTGAGGAGGAGGACGGAGCTGAGTGATTGAGACTTTTGCCGAGTGGGGAGCCTCAGTGACCGCAAGCAGAGCAGTTTCCGTGGAGTGGTCTACCTTGAAGCCAGATTAGTTGGGTCTGCAGGTAATTCTGTAGGAGATAGAGACACAGTTGATTATATACAGCTCGTTGTAATATCTTGGATAGGAATGAGAGGAGAGGGCAGAGGGGACAGAGCCAGAGGAAAGAGAGAAGTTGATTATATTGGAGACAAAGGGGAGGATGTCCATAGCGATGGACTGGAAGAGGGGGGAAGGAATTGTTGTGAGATGTCAGAGTCATGAAGGGGTGAGAAGGAAGACAGGGAGGTGAGAGGTATGGGTTGTGAGATGGGTGAGGGAGGGTTAGGTGCAGGAGAAGTTGGGGAGAAGGAGTTGCGAATGTCACTGACCTTCTTGCGAAAGAAGGATGCAAAGTCATCCATGGTTAGAGAGGAGGGGGGTATTGGAGGAGGAGGGGTGAGGAGAGAGGAAAATGTAGAGAACTCCTCTGCCAGTTCCACTGGTTCCACTATAACCTCACCAGGCACACACATATTCAGTGACTTTTCAAGAGCTTCCCAAACCCATGAACACAAAGACACTCACATTTTTCAATCCGAGTTATTTTGACCCAAACACACAGAGACCACGCCACTCATCACAGTAAGGCTGGCAACCAGCCCCCAGACACTCTCCACTCTTTCAGTGAGAGTTCTCGGGGCATTGTCCAGAAAAACTCCACTGCCCCAGTGCGAGGTCTCTTAACGCAAACACACAGAGAGAGAGGCAGACACTATTTCAGTGCGCCCTCTCTCTCGGTTTCCCAGACACACAGGAAGCACTCTACTCAGTCACTCTAGACAAACGCAGACAGAACTCAACAGACTCCACAGACTCCACATCCTCTGACACGGAAACCCCCTTGCGGACACACACACACACAAACAACACTGCGTCACACCTGACATTACACGATATGATATGCATACACGCACACACTCACACACACATAAACAACAAGACCAACAACTATTCTCACACATAAATGACAAGACTAACAACTTTTTTTTATTATTATTATAATTTTTTATTAAATAAAGCATGACATTATTTTTTCAAAGCAAAGCCACTCTCGGCATAATATTTAAAAAAAACACAAAACCAAAAACAACATTCTCAAGACACAAGCAAATTCCACCAAGACAAATTCCACAGTTTGCTAAAAAGCACCTAAAAGAGCCCCAAGAGTTCTGGAACAAAGTCTTGTGGACAGATGAGACAAAGATTAGTATGTACCAGAGTGATGGAAAGGAAATGCCCATGATCCAAAGCATACCACCTCATCCGTTAAACATGGTGGAGGGGGTGTTATGGCTTGGGCCTGTATGGCTGTCAGTGGAACGGGCTCACTTGTCTTCATCAATGATGTGACTGCAGACAGAAGTAGAACAATGAATTCTGAAGTCTACAGAAATATTTTATCTGCTCAGATAAAACCAAATGCCTCCAAACTCATTGGACTGCACTTCATCATGCAACAAGACAATGACCCGAAACATACTGCTAGAGCAACGAAGGGGTTTCTGACGGCCAAAAAGTGGAAAATCCTTGACTGGTCAAGTCAATCACCGGATCTGAATCCATTTGAACATGCATTTTACATGCTGAAGAGGAGACTGAAGGCAAAAAGTCCCTGAAGCAAGCAGGAACTGAAGATGGCTGCAGTACAGGCCTGGCAGAGCATACCCAGCATCTGGTGATGTCTATGCGTCGCAGACTTCAAGCAGTCATTGCATGCAAAGGATATGCGACCAAATATTGAAAATGATTACTTTATTCTACATTATGTTAAACTGTCCAATGAATTATGGTGCCTGAAAATGGGGGGGGGACTATGCACAAAGGGTTCTATAATTTCTAAACGGTTCATCCAATTGTCATTGTCATCTCATCTTCAGCCGCTTATTCCTAGTTAGGGTCGCAGGGAGGCTGGAGCCTATTCCAGCATGCATTGGGGCGAGAGGCAGGAATACACCCTGGACAGGTCGCCAATCCATCGCAGGGCACTACATACACCATTCACTCACACACTCATACCTACGGGCAATTTAGACTCTCCAATTAGCCTAACGTGCATGTCTTTGGACTGTGGGAAGAAACCGGAGTACCCGGAGGAAACCCACACGGACACGGGGAGAACATGCAAACTCCACACAGAAAGGCCCCCAGCCTGGATTCGAACCCGAGACCTTCTTGCTGTGAGGCGACAGTGCTATCCACTGCACCACCGTGCCGCCTCATTGTCATTGTATCCAAGGCCGTAACCATGGAGTCAACATTGGGGGGGACCAAATCAATTTATTTATATTTTTTATATCAGCTAGGCTATATATTGGGGGGGACATTTTGAGCATATCTGAATATTGGGGGGGATGTGTCCCCCCCAATATATATGGTAATTTCGGCCTTGATTGTATCCTTTCAAACTCAAAGTGCTAGAATACAGAACCAAAATTACAAAAAATGTGTCACTGTCCAATGAATGATGGTGCTCACTGTATATATATATATATATATGTGTGTATATATAAAGCATATTTTTAAAGCATTTAGCATTTTAAAAGAATTTGAACATTTCTAGATATGGGATATTCACCTCACTTTCATTTTGCAATTGGCTGGTTGTCCCTTAAAAGCATGGAAGGCAGGCCCAAAGTAGATTCAATTCAAACTAGCCCAAGCTTCAAAGCAAGCAATGCAATGCAAGCCAACACTAGGGCTCCATTGAAAAACAATGCCTTCCGCACATTTCTTTATTTAACCTTCATTTATCCAGGAGAACAAACCCAGTTGAGATTGACATCTCTTTTTTTAAGGGGGACCATTTTTATCAGATCCTGTACAATGGAGACACAGACCAATAAAAAGTACACCATTGTATTTAGCAAAATAAATGCAGTTATGGCACTTTACCAATATTGTGATTGATTCATATCATTAATAATCACTAATATTAACCAATAATACATTGGTTAGCCATTATACATATACAATACATTAATACATGTTCAATTTGATCATTTGCATTGTTTCAATTACTATGCAATTTAACATTTCATTAAAGTAAAATGATGTAAATTGAGTTGTAAGATGATTCATTTAACTGATCTATTTAAATAATGAAATAATAATAATAATAATGCTATCCACCAACATTTTAATATAAATTACAAGTTACAATAACAGTTGTATGAACATATTGTAGTTTGACAAGTTCTTATACAGAGTGCACCCTGTCATTAGTAACCCACATATTATTATGCTTTCCTGCCTCCTTCCACTTACTGCCCTGCCACTAGAGGCAACTAGTCTATGTTGTCCATGCACTTAATTTTCTTCAGAATTACTACACACTGCACACACTAACAGATATTTCACTCTACAATGTGTGTAAACAGTAGCATGCATATGTAACTATTTCAATTTCAAACCCACACTACCGCAAGACCCATTTAGCCCATTTTGGCCTCCCACACTAGTCCACAACTATCTGAGAGAGGAAGAAGGTGGCTGTAAAAATGTGATGTGGAATACCTGCCTTTACTGGTTCACCTTCCCACTTGGATGGACACCTGCAGGTTGGGTATTGAGACTCGTATGAAAAAGCTGGATTGCGGAATGTTAATATTATATGCATGCACACCCAGTGAACACCAATGGCATGACCCTTATCTTATGAAAAGGTGGAGCTCCACTCACATGTGATTATTCAGCTGTCCTCTTGTCCCATGCACCAGCTACATATTGTGCTACACTTGGAAAATGAATTCTCTGTTTTCCTGCTCTTGCTGCAATAAACTGCAGGTGTCTACAAGACAACATCCCCTGGGAGCTCCTCATACCTCAATTGTTTCACATCTACACCATATGTATGTGGGATTTAATACAAAAAGACAATACCCCTCCTAACCGATGGCACAGGAAAGGCAGTCAAGCATATGATATGGAAAACAGGTGTAGGCCTACCAGCCCACCGACAAACTGATGAGATGCAATTATGCATCTTAAAACATAATTATTCTGTTCATTGACTCAATCTGGCTTCTGCTGCGCTGCTGTTCTATCATACACTTTTTCATACTCTTTTGTTTTCAGAAAAAAAACACACAGGTACATTTATAGACCATGTTTTTATTTTATTTTTAACCAATTTTAGGATGTCTAATAGCAGGCACGTGCACAGATAGGGCCCAAGGGGGCTTGAGCCCTGCCCTTTTGCCCTCAGAGGCAAAAAGCACCTTTTTTGGCTGGTGTTAATTGTATTTTTATTTTTCTTTATTTGTTATTAAAAATTCTATCAAATATAAAGAGGAAATGTATTATAGTATCACGAAAAATACCTTATCAATTTAAAAAGTACTCCGCTCTCCAACACCCCCTTCCAAATGATTTATTGCGAATACAACTTGTCATGAAAAGCACCCCATCCCCAGCCCCAGTTTGGTTATGGTGAATGATATCACTCAGGTAGGCACTGTTTTAATTATGACATCATGATTAAAAAACACACTTACTTACTTTTTATGTTATATATCGGTAAAAAAAACTATGAAGTCAGTAGGACTTGCCACCTTCATGCTGTAATTTCGTCATTACTAGCGGTACTCATGAGCAAGTAAGCTAGTCTAATTATCATTAAAGCGACGTTATCTCCGTCATGCAAGACAACTTACAAATATACAATTAATTTCTGAAGCAGGTAGTTAGGTTTTGCAAGTTTAGTGTAGTCACCCCCTTTTCTTTATAGCCAGTTTTCTAAAAACATGATGT
>JAINUG010002255.1:0-12305 GCA_029706075.1 Aldrovandia affinis
TGCATCTCCAACTCAGGTGGAAATATCTGCCGTGGCTTTCTATAGCCAACCAATGTTGTTGGCATGGCTGCCTGACTGACAATCTCTTCGCTGGTAATCTTTTCACAATACCGAGCCAGAGTACGGTAGTTTATATTAAAATCGTTTGCTGTGCTTCTGATTGATATGTTCTCCAGCTTCACCTGTCTGACTGCCTTCAGCATTATATCCGGAGCTGTGCTACCATTCTCTGTCTTTCTTTTATAATTTCGCACCATCATCTCACTTTATTTTTGGTTCCTTCGTTTGTTTGTTCCTTTCCTTCCTCCCTCAATGCATATTTCCTTCAAAAACAAATTTAAATTAGCCTCATGTGACAACTTGCCTCAAAGCCATTTAGACAACTAGCCCCAAACGGGCATGTGGGCAAACGTTTGTTAAAAAACACGGTTAGTTCGACAAAATACTGCAGCTAACATATAAATAAACACCTTATTGTTTCCCTCATTCGGTACAGAAACATAATTTAGGACATTTTATACCTAACACGGTTTTATTACATGAAATACACGACACCATTTACTTACTTTTGCAGGAAAAAAGGCGAACGCCTTCTGCTTGACTGCAATTAAAGAGGCCTGTGACCACCTGTGCAAAGTAATTTCAAGCTGGCCCTAATTGCACCAAAGCAGCTATTCCATTTTTTAGATGGCGCCCCTGTGGTTGGAGGTATGAACAGTGTGACAACTTACCCGTGTGACAACTTACCCTGCTCTCCCCTAATCATGGTTTAAAGGTATGTTAAGCCGAGGAATCGCTACTATATAATGCCTATGATACACTTCTACACAATAGCTTTGAGGCCTGGTGTCTGGAACTCCCAGAGACCCTAATAATTCCATGTTTAGAGAGTAGCTGAGGGTTCTTGGGAGTTCTCTCTTTTCTTCCTCCCTTCCTTTGTTAGAAGTGAGCGAATAAAACCAAGAAGAAAGGGAGCCTGCATGGAATTCATAACCATCTCCCTTTTCATATTGTTCCCTTGCGGAAAGGAGGAAACAAGGAGGTTGGCTGATACAGTGCCTCTGGGGATGTGTCGACCTCCCAGCCCTCAGACAGGCCATCACTAGTTTTATTGATTATTACAAAAAATTGTGTATTTGTGCCCTTGTGTATTACAGAAATATTTTGCCTTTCACACAAGCATGTCTATTTGATTAATTTCTCCGTTTTTTGTGTAATTAATATGCTGGATGTAACCAGGGTTGGGTTGTAACAGAATACATGTAACGGCGTTACGTAATCAGAATACAAAAATCAAGTAACTGCATTCAGCTCGCGTTATATTTGAAAAACGAGTAATCTGAATACAGTTACTTTAATAAACCTGAAGCGAATACATTTTGGAATACTTACTGGAATTCTTGATGGAGAGTTTTCCTTACAAACATTAATGAGCTGATATTCATTACTAAAGCTACAGCAAGAAATGCTCACGCCTACATGATTATCATCACACAGATCACGAAAACTACCGCCGCTGCACAGAACCAAAAAAACTGCGTTTAAAAAAAAGCCCACTCCCACACTCAGAGAAACATTGACAGCGACAAGAAAAGTCAGCTTTCAGTTCGTGGCGTTATCGACACCATTTCCAATTTAAACAAGACCAAGAAGACCATGGGAAAAATCTGTCGGTCCAGTGTACCTTGTGT
This sequence comes from Aldrovandia affinis, assembly GCA_029706075.1. Taxonomy (NCBI): domain Eukaryota; kingdom Metazoa; phylum Chordata; class Actinopteri; order Notacanthiformes; family Halosauridae; genus Aldrovandia; species Aldrovandia affinis. The sequence goes on from JAINUG010002255.1 coordinate 1,692, forward strand.
CTTCCGGGAATAAAGATACTGTTGGCATCAAAGGACTCAACTTTGAATCTTAAAAAGCACTTGGAGGTAAATCAACGTTGGTTAACCTTCAGCTTACTGAACAGAGTTCTGCAGTAATTTGCTGTTACCTGACCTTAGCCTACGGTTTGAGGCATCGCAATAACTGCTCTGCTAATTTTATACTGCTTTCTTTATTGTTGAAACGATTACATTTCTTTTCTTTTTTCTTTTTCCCAGTTTTCTCCAAATTTGGTAGCCAATTGTACCCTACTATACGTCAATTACGTTATGCATTGCCGAGCATTCGCCGCTACACAGCCCGCCAACACTGGCACTTTTCTAAGCCATATCCCTCACATATCCCTCACAAATCGCTGTTATTCCAGTGCCAAAAAAGTTTCAAAAGTTATTACATTGTTTCAGATGTTGTGTTTGAGTTATGCTCATGATGAGCCATTAAAACAGTAAAAGAACTTGCCTTTCAGTTTCCCTTTATGTTTTATTATGATTAATTTTGAATCTGTCCATTATAATTCCATAACATGTTAATGATGATGACTAAAACAAAACAATGCAGATACAATGTTGCATATATTTAGCTAAATTGACATCTCAAATGTATTAGTATTTATCATGGAATGAACAGAAGCTGACCTGACCTCTACACAGTGGAAAGTTGAACATGACATGTAATGCATAATAACTATTTAAATGTATTACTGATAAAATAAAAGAGTGAACATGGCATGTGCAAAGGTTTGAGCACCCTTTTAGTACTAAGTAGCACCACCTTTGTCTATATAACAGCTTCCCAATGTCTCCTGTACCCCAAAACATACCCATCTGTGATGGAAAAAGTAAGTATTCTAAAAGTAATCTGAATACGTTACTTTTTTGAGACATGTAACTGTATTCGTATCTGATTACTTTCAGAGCCGTGTAATCAGTATTCAGGCACTAATTACATTTACAAAGTAACCCTCCCAACCCTGGATGTAACACATGGAATTTCGTCGCCTATATTATGTGTGACCATAAAACTCAATGAGTTTTGCATTAAATGCATACACCACTGCCGTTTAATGTCTCCTGTGCCTCAAAGTGGAATTTATTATATTCATTTAAGGGGGACTTTAAGGGGGTGGGTCCTGAATACCTGGACTCCAGCTAAATACACTATCCTAGTACATGTTTATTGAACACATGGCAAAATTCAGAGATATCAGAGTATTTACAGGAAAAAACAAGGTCACTCAACCCTGAAACCTGCTGTCCGCTTCTATTCCACTCTCCTGCTTGTGCACACTTTCACTCTCTCTCTCTTTCTCTACTGTAATTTATGACACTGTGCAGCTTCCTTCTGTCTAATTATATGTGCATGCATGAATGCAGTGTGAGCTTTAGCACATTTTTTCTTTATTCTCTTAATAAACATCAATGATACAATCATTAAAGACAAGTTTTTCAGCTTTAGCATGAAAATAGGTAAAAATGTATCTGGATCAACAAAACAAATAAATTATAAAATGACGTATACAATTCCAACATGAAATAACAGAAAGGTTATTAGCATATGAATACTACAGTCACTTGATCATTGCATTTGCATTGCTTTCAGGAAGTAACACCAACAGGAAGAGCTAATAAAAAATGTTTTTAAAAAAAATCTGATGCCACCAATTGTTTCATAAAAATCGAAAATGATAGATTGAAGCACATTTTAATAAAAATGTTAAATGTTAATTAAAATCTTATAATCTTACAGGCAACATTGTACATCATAAATATATCACTCAAATATGCCTAAATTAAATGTTCTTTAAAATGTACAATTTAAATGTAGGTAACATTTTATAGATTTATATTTGTTTCTCTTTTACTTTCTTTTGAGTAGAGTACTTAAAACTATATAGGGATTTTTTTTCTATTTAATCTGCAACATACAGTATTTGTGCATTTGCAAAAGGTATGAAATCACAGTATTTCACAGGTTTTGAAGATCTACATACAACATTGAACATAAATACAAGTTTTGAAATTCTCCAGCAGTCCCTAAAATGGACGATATGTTCTCACAGCTTTGCATTCTCAGTTCTCGGAAGTGGTATCAGTGAGCCGCTCTTTGCGAGATGAAATGTTCATACCGGGATACTCCTCACCACTCAGGTAGTGCTTCTGCTTCTCACTCTGTTCCTCTTCCCCACACCTCACTCTCGATGACTCATCTTCCTCTTTCCCATCTCTGTCCATGTTCTCCACTGTGTTGGGGTCACATGGGCTGCTGAGACTGTAGAACAGCTCCTTGGATTGGAAGGGGTGCACGGCTGTACCGGTTGGCCTTGTAAATGGAGCCCTTGTCCTCTTCCCAGCACGAGCTGCTCTGAATGTTTTCCCTGTCTGACTGAGACGGGAGGGTCGAAGGGCTCCTTCTGCCCAAAGCAGCTGCCGATCCCCAGCCTTGCAGAGAGGTGGAGCCTCGCTCGCCACCTCAATGCTGAAAGATACAACAAGGGGGTAAGGGAACCTCAGTCAGAGGTTATTAGGCTATTAGTGTACATATAAATGTACACTTTAATGTAGTTAGGAACCGAGTCTTTTTGGGGTTTTTTAAACATGAAGAAAGGAGAAACTGTCATTTGATGATTTATTGGCTTTTTAAGTATGAAGCTAAATGTTAACAAATATTTGAACCAACTCTGATGGAGTATATTTTACTCTGACAGAGTCAATTTTATCCCATAAAATAAATAATAAATCCCTTCTAAATAAATGACATTCCTATTTAAACTCTCTTAGAGTCGAGTTGACCCTGAACATTTCACTGTGCACTCTTTACAGTTATTCAAGTGCTTTTGAGGTTTGATCACACCATTTCTGTCCCTCTCTGTGGACTGCCATGTTGGCTGACCGCTTTTAGTCTGGGCCTTACCCCGTGCATCACGCCCTCGGTCCATGATCCCATGTTTGACTTTCATGTGGCGCGTCAGGTTTCCTTTCAGGGTGAACTTGCTGGGGCAGTACAGGCATTTGAAGGGCTTGCTGTCTGAGTGCAGGTGCATGTGACCCATCAAATTGTGCATCCTGTTAAACTCCTTCCCACAGAGCTGTGGAAAGGAGGCAGCAAAACATAACTCAGTGATGCACAGCAGAACACTATATATACGTATATATGCACACACAGCAAAATGTTCAGTGTTAAATTAACTCTGACAGCTGAAGCTTTTTATCCCTTCTGGTCTCATGAAATCAGTATAATTAACATTGAACATGTTATTGTATATATATATATATATATATATATATATATATATATAGTAGTGCCACTGGGGTGGGCGGGGGGGGTGTAGGCAGTTGAATAATCTGGAGGAGGCAGTATTCCAAACAAAACAATAATTTTATTAAACTAATTCTTAAAACACAAAAAAGGATGGGATAATCAAGCACATTCATAATCCTTCTCTCGTGGTCTTTGTCTGTAATCCATGGTCATCAGTCCAAGCCAGGTCCTCATATAATCCAAAATTGATACACAAACAGGTTTCCGAAGCCAAGCCAGTAAACAATACAAAACTATTTCCAAAATTCTCTCTCACTTCACCCTACTCCATCACCCAATGTGACACAAACAGTCCATTATATAGCTCCCAAATTGGCTTCAGCTGCCAGCTGAAGGTGAGGTGAGGTGTGGGACTGCAGGGCTGCTGGGAGCTGTAGTCCTGTTGACTCTAGCGGCTCACAAGTTAAAGGGCCAGGCAACCATTTCCCCGTGCGGCCCCTTGGGATACCACAATATATATATACTGTGGCAACCTGGCAGGCAGAGCCATGTGCAGTGGTTAATATGGTGCCATCTACCGGTCACACCCCGACCTCACAGGACCAAAACGACTGCCACCTGCAACTAATTAACGTGCAATCAACTGTGAATAAAAGGAGCCAGGTTTCCCTTGTGAAGAGAGCGAGAGGAGAGAGAGAAGAGGAGAAAAGTTTTGGAAGTATTTGCAACGTGAAGAGAAAGGCTGTGAAGTCTTTTGACCAGCCAAGATTTGCAGAGGCTTTGGGTAAGGGGTTAGCTCCCCAGAGCAGAAGAAACCTTTTGTTTAAGTTTAGAGATTTTGAGTTGTGTTGGACTATTTATTTAAATGTTCAAACCGTTTGAGTGCCTTCCTCCTTGTTTGTGTTTATGAGTGGATTTTCCTTTAATTAAAACAATTTTTGGTACATTTGACCAAGGATCTGTCTCTTGGTTTGCACTACTCCACATAACACCTACAATCAAACCCAGTAGGGTGTTACAATACATCATATATATATATATATATATATATATATATATATATATATATATACTGTATATATATAATGTGTGTGTGTGTTTGTGTGTGTGTATATACAGTTCCACTTTAAAGTCTATACCCTGTCTCAAAAGTGTCACCTTTTGATGCCTTACATCCTGAAATTAAAACACATTAAATCAGACTTTTTCTACCTTTATTTACACATTTTACCCTACAACTTACAAGCAAAATTTCTCAAAATGAACTCAACATTAATTAAAAATAAAAGACTAGAATAACTTGGATTGATAAGTCTACACCCCTTGCACAGCCAGATTGGGCAACGTTTGTACATTCTTCCTTACAGAACTGTTCAAGCTCAGTCAGATTGTTTCGGGACCATCAATGGACTGCATTCTTCAGGTTACTCCACAGGTTTTCAATAGGTTAGGGCAATAGGTTTTTAGGTCAGGGCTCTGACTAGGCCACTCAAGGACATTCACTTTTTGTTTTTAGCTATTCCACTCTTGCTTTAACTGTGCCCTTTGGGACGTTGTCATGCTGAAAGGTCAACCTCCCAAGCAGAGGGCAGCAGGTTTTCCTCAATAATTTCTCTATATATTGCTCCATCCATGTTCCCTTCTATCCTGACAAGTGTCCCAGTCCCTGCTGATGAGAAACACCCCCATAACAGAATGTTGCCACCACCATGCTTTACAGAAGGGATGGTGTTCTTTGGGTGATGTGCTGTATTGGGTTTTCACCAAATGTAATGGTTTGCATTTAGGCCAAAAGTTTCTATCTTGGTTTCATCTGACCACAATACTTTTACTTGTGGCTTCAGAATCTTCAGCATGTTTTTTTGCATACCTCAAACAGGAGGTGAATGTGGATTTCTTTGAGAAGTGGCTTCCTTCTTGTCACCCTACCATACAGACCAGAATTGTGGAGAGCTTTCTGTATTGTTGACACATGCACACATTGACCACTCTTACAGCCATAAAGTCCTGTAGCTCCTTCATAGTTGCCTTCGGCCTCTTGGTAGCCGCTCTGATCAGCTCGGTCAACCAGCTTGCTCGGCCTGATATAGGCAAGGTCCTGGTGGTGCCATGCACCCTCCATTTCTTAGTTATGGTCTTGACTGTGCGCCAAAGGATATTTAAGGCCTTTGAAATCTTTCTAGGTGTGTGATCTGAAAGGTGATTGGTTATCCCTGAGCTAGTTTACAATTGGTATTATAAGTGAGGTACAGACGTACCAATGCAAGTTATATAGTTTTTAATTTTTAATTAATGTTCAGAAATTTGGTGAATTTGTTTTCACTTGGAAGTTGTAGGGTAAAATGACCAACATAAAGTGTCTTAACAGGGCTGGAACCCAACCATAGTATCCTTCTCTGTGAAGGTCTCAACGGACTGTTGACGGACTTGAAGAAACTGCCCACTCATGCGTAAGATTTATATTTGCAGTCAACTGATTCTGAGTTACTTGTCTATTTTGCCTTGCATCTTGAACCAATGCAAGTACTCAGTCGAGGAGTATGCTCTTTTTGATCACAGTTGGTGCCCTAGTTGATGAAGGAAGTCTTTCCCACAGACTTCCATGCTAATCTTCATCTTAGCCATTGTTCCTCATAAAACATCAGCAAGTTGAGCAGTGTTCATCACGGAAACTCCTGCCAAACATGCCCCAACAATTATCCCTCTTTCAAAGTCACTGAGATCTTGACTTCTAGCAATGGTAGCTACAATAATGAGCAACTGGGTCTGGTTCTGCCTTTGCCCATTTTTTATACATGACCCTAAGCATGATGGGATGTGGAATGCTTAATTAACTGAGGAACCACACCTGTGTGAAAGCACCTGCTTTGTACCCTTCACTTACTCAAGTGTTTCCTTTATTTGAGCAGTTACTTGTATATACCTGTGTGTGTGTGTGTGTGTGTGTGTGTGTGTGTGTGTGTGTGTGTGTGTGTGTGTGTGTGTGTGTGTGTGTGTGTGTGTGTGTGTGTGTGTGTGTGTGTGTGTGTGTGTGTGTGTGTGTGAGTGAAAATAATTAGATCATAGCCTTATAGATGGAAACAGCGTTTAATATCATTAAATGATCATAAAATTACATTGTAAGAAAAGCTGGACTAAATATCTCATGATGAAGGTGATTTTTCCCCTCAACTCTGTACCACTTCAAATATACAGGTAGTGGCCACAAAGGTAAACAAACACTTGGGTAAACAAAGTATATTGAATGTAGGGGCCTGTCTCATGAAGCAGAATTAGTGGGGTAGCGAGCTAACCCTGGGTTTTTGGTCTCACGACTGTGGCTCACTTTTAACTGGGTTGCATCGCCATGGTAACTTATGCCGCGAACCTAACCTGCTCCGTAGTAGGTTAAGTTCAGGCTAACGGATCAAATCCTATAAAAAGGCAGCCCCCTCACCAATCAGCTCTCTGGAAAATGACCTCACCAAACCTATAGAATTGTGTAATCAGATTTTTTTTATATTAGAGATACAGATTCTCTGCGGATGGAAAATTGTATCTTTGCAAGCTTCTAAAGCTGCATGTCACAAATGCCACTCATCAAGCCATGCGATCATTGTGCAGCAAATTGTATGTATTGCCCTACATTTTCTAGCCACCGGCATATATACGTATTCCACATGTGATGGAGAACCTGAGGAAACATACAGTTCATATAGTTATATATATATACAGTGAGACAGTCATTGGACAGTGACAATTTTTTAAAATTTTGGCTCTGTACTCTAGCACTTTGAGATTTAACCCATTCAGACCTAAAATGCCTGCTAAAAACGCCTATTAAAACCTAAGCAATTATTCTACACAACCTCTTAAAACCTGAGGGTTTTCTGGAAAAATTTCTAAAAAAAGCCGACACCAACGTGCACTTCATTTCCACGTCTATTTCAGCGAATCACAGCGCATTTCATTAATCGCAAAATCGAAGCGACCTAAACGTCACTCCAGGTCTTAATGGGTTAAAGGATACAATAACTGTATGTTGCTGTCTGTTGCCTGCCTACTGTTGTCCCATGCATGTTTGTGCTCTCTTGCTGCTGCTGTTTGTTTTGCCTGTCTGTCTTAATGCCTGTGTATGCTACTCTTGTTCTGTTGCTGTTCTTTGCTCTTTTATTATATTGCCTGATCATGTTTGTAAGTAGAGTAGTTGGAAATGTTTGGATGTGTGCTGCTGTATTTTAACTTAACTTTTAACATTCTCTTTTAGCCCCTTTCCCCTTCCCTCAAGAGGCTTTGCCTTTTGCCAGGCCGCCATTGTAAATAAGAATTTGTTCTTAATGGCTTGCCTGGTTAAATAAAGGTTAAAATTTTTTTTTTTTTTTAAATAACAGGTTGAAGTGCAGACTGTCAGATTTGATTAGAGCAGGGGTGTCCAAACTACGGCCCGCGGGCCAACTGCGGCCCGCGGTCCATTTTTAATTGGCCCGCGGCCGCATTCCAATATAAGGAATATGAACCGCGCATGAAACTTGCACTTGACTGAGTTGTAATTCTTAGTTTCACCACTAGTGGAGCCACCCGTATTCATTGAAAACTCCATGAAATAAACGAACTGCTCTCAGGTTTTTTCGCAGCACCACCCCGTCGACAGAAATAAACGAAAAAACTCCGCGAAATAAACGAACTGGTCTCAGCTTTCTTCGCGTAGCAGGAACCCCCCAATAGTGGCCCAGCCTTTCGTATATTTTTCTGTATTTGGCCCTCAGTGGAAAAAGTTTGGACACCCCTGGATTAGAGGGTATTTTCACCCATATCGGATAAACTGTTAAGAAATTATAAAACCTTTTGTACATAATCCCCCCCATTTTCAGGCACCATAATTCATTGAACAGTTTAACATCATGTAGAATAAAGTAATCATTTTTAATATTTGGTTGCATATCCTTTGCATGCAATGACTGCTTGAAGTCTGCGACGCATAGACATCACCAGACGCTGGGTATCTTCCCTGGTGATGCTCTGCCAGGCCTGTACTGCAGCCATCTTCACTTCCTGCTTGTTTCGGGTGCCTTTTTGCCTTCAGTCTCCTCTTCAGCATGTAAAATGCATGTTCAATTGGATTCAGATCCGGTGATTGACTCGGCCAGTCAAGGATTTTCCACTTTTGGCTGCCAAAAACCCCTTCGTTGCTCTAGCAGTATGTTTCGGTCATTGTCTTGTTGCATGATGAAGTGCCGTCAAATGAGTTTGGAGGCATTTGGTTTTATCTAAGCAGATAAAATATTTCTGTAGACTTCAGAATTCATTGTTCTACTTCTGTCTGCAGTCACATCATCGATGAAGCTTTGCTTTTTGCTTTTAGCAAACTGTAATCTCTCCTTTCTGTTCTTCAGGCTTATCAGTGGCTTGCATCTTGTAGTGTACCCTTTGTAGTCCTGCTGGTGTAGTCTTCTACGTATGGTAGACTTTGACACATCTACACCTGCATCCAGGAGAGTATTTTTGAACTGTTGGGGCGTTGTCAGGGGGGGTTTCTTCACCATAGAGAGTATTCTCTGGTCATCCACTACAGTGGTCTTCCTCAGTCTACCGGGTCTTTTGACATAATTGAGTTCACCAGTTGTTTTTTCTTGTTAATGATGAACCAAACTGTTGACTTAGGCATGCCCAGGGTTTTTGCAATGTTCCTTATTGATTGATTTTCATTTCTGAGCCTTATGACGGCCAGCTTAATTTGCATCGACACTGCGGTCTTCATCATGTTGTCACACCCCAACAACAATCTCCAAAGGCAATTGCAAAGTCTAGAATCAAGACAAGACATCAACAGCTCTTCTGCATTCACTAACGACACAAATGAATACACCTGCCTAATGAAAAACATCTGTGAAGCCAATTCAACAAATACTTGTAGTACCTTAAAATGGGGGACCATGTACAAAAGGTGCTGTCATTTCAACGGTTCATCCGATATGCATGAAAATACCCTCAAATTAAAGCTGACAGTCTGCACTTCACTGTATATACATAGTTATCAATAAAGAATACAATTTACTGTTGCATATTAGGTACGGTGTAATTTTCTCATAGGATTCCAGAGAGTGATTGGTGCAATAGATTGCACTCACACCCGCATCACTGCAGCCCTGGGTGAGCCACAGTCGCGAGGTCAAAAATCCAGGGTTAAACCCAAAGTTAGCTCACTAACCCACCAATCCTGTTTCGTGAAACAGCGCTCTGATCTGTTCATGTGTCACAAACGCCGCCCCCCTTTGTGTGCATGCACTCATAGCTAGATCAGAAAACCAGGCAAAGATACCCTGACTATGTTGAATTTCCCTCGTGAGACAGGCCCCAGGTGCTTCCTCAGTTGTTGTTTTTCACTCAGGAATTCAACTAAGTGAATTAAACCATTAACATCCCAGCATGGCTAGAATCAATCAATCAATCAATCTTTATTTTTGTATAGCGCCATTTACAAACAGGTTGTCACACAACGTCACAATTGGCATTTTCCAGAGGGAATCAAAAAACCAGAAAACCATTGGAGCCAATGTGGGAGACCGGAAAATTATTCCCTGACCTTTAAAAGGCGGTCGAGATGAACTCCTGGAAAATGGTGGGATACAAAGAAAAACAAAACAAATAGTCCTTGAGGCTCATGAGGCTTAACAGACCACCGGAAGGGCATTCTAAGTGTAGGTGGGGTGGACCTCATCCTCCAGATACCAGGGCAGGGCGGGGATGGAACCAGCAGCTAGGGTCTGGGCCAGCGGCATCCGGCTAACACATGGCAGGGTGGGGGGTTGACTCTGGGGCAGGTGAGCTCCGGGCAGGTGCCACGAAGCCGGGGAGAAAAGAGGAAAGGTGCAATTATGACTATGATAAATATCACACCGGATCAGGGGAAAGAGTAGTGATAACACTTTTGCACCAGCAGAAGTAATCTAGGGCAGCATAACTAATTAGGTGAGTGGCACAGGGAGCACGCAGCCATGAGGGCACTCAGAGACCATCCCACCACATCATCAGCAGTCCTGATTGATTGGTGACAGTAAGGATAGCTTAATTGCACCAGAAGGCTCTATTGCTACGCCCCCTCCACATCTGCACCTAATGACTATAAGAGAGACTAAAGAGATGTGTTTTTAACCTAGACTTGAAAATTGAGACCATGTCTGACTCCTTCACAGAGACGGGTAGACTGTTCCACAGTAAAGGAGCTCTATAGGAGAAGGCTCTGCCACCTGCTGTATTTTTGATATTCTAGGGACTACCAAGTTGCCTGCATCTTGTGAGAGCGGCTTAACGTGGGGGATTGTACGGATGAAGTAGATCCGTCAAGTAAGAGGGTGCAA
>JAINUG010002256.1:0-12277 GCA_029706075.1 Aldrovandia affinis
TATAAAAAAATTACTTAAAAAATTGACAAAAAATATATATAAAATATATATATAAAGGAAAAATATATATATACATTTAAAAAAATGTACTAAAAAAATGTGACCAAAAAAAAAAATATATAAAATATATATATAAAGGAAAAATTTGATAAAAAGAAAAAAAAAATATATATAAAGGAAATATATATATATATTTTACAAAAAAATACAAAACAATTTGACCCAAAAAAATATATAAAATATATATATAAAGGAAAAATATATATATATAAAAAAATTACAAAAAATTTGACCAAAAAAAAAAAAATATATATAAAATATATATATAAAGGAAAAAAAAATATATATATAAAAAAATTACTAAAAAATTTGACAAAGAAAATATATAAAATATATATATAAAGGAAAAAAAAATATATATATTTAAAAAAATGTACAAAAAAATGTGACCAAAAAAAAAAATATATAAAATATATATATAAAGGAAAAATTTGACAAAAAAATAAATATATATATATATAAAGGAAAATATATATATGTATTTTACAAAAAAATACAAAACAATTTGACCCAAAAAAAATATAAAAATATATATAATAAAGGAAAAATATATATATATATAAAAAAATTACAAAAAAATTTGACCAAAAAAAAAAATATATAAAATATATATATAAAGGAAAAATTTGACAAAAAAAAAAAAATATATAATATATATATAAAAGAAAATATATATATATATTTTTAAATTACAAAAAAATTTGACCCAAAGAAACATATAAAATATATATATAAAGGAAAAAATATATATATAAAAAAATTACAAAAAAATTTGACCAAAAAAATAATATAGATAAAATATATATATAAAGGAAAAAATATATATAAAAAATTACTAAAAAAATTTGACAAAAAAAAATATATATAAAATATATATATAAAGGAAAAAAATATATATATATTAAAAAAATGTACTAAAAAATGTGACCAAAATAAATAAATATATAAAATATATATATAAAGGAAAAATTTGACAAAAAAAAAAATATATATATAAAGGAAATATATATACATATTTGACAAAAAAATACAAAAAGGAGCAAGTCGGAAACATGCTAACTGGCTATCCATTCAATTCAATGGCAGCGATAGCAGCGGCGTGACATTTTCTAATGTAGCGGCGAATCTAGCGGTTTAGTCAGTGTAAAGCATCGCTAGGTATTGGCTTTGACATGCCCCCTCATTAAAATTTGACCAAAAAAAACATATATATAAAATATATATATAAAGGGAAAAAAAATATATAAAAAAATTTACAAAAATGTGACTAAAAAAAAAAATATATAAGGAAAAAAATATATATATAAAGGAAAAAAAAAAATATATATATACATTTAAAAAAATTATATAAAAAATTTGACAAAAAAAAAAAAAATATATAAAATATATATATAAAGGAAAAATATATATATACATTTAAAAAAATGTACTAAAAAAATGTGACCAAAAAAAAAAATTTATATAAAATATATATATAAAGGAAAAATTTGAAAAAAAAAAATATATATATAAAGGAAATATATATATATATTTTACAAAAAAATACAAAACAATTTGACCAAAAAAATATATAAAATATATATATAAAGGAAAAAATATATATATAAAAAAATTACAAAAAAATTTGACCAAAAAAAAAATATATATAAAATATATATATAAAGGAAAAAAATATATATAAAAAATTACTAAAAAAATTTGACAAAGAAAATATATAAAATATATATATAATAAAGGAAAAAAATATATATATTTAAAAAAATGTACAAAAAAAAATGTATATAAAAAAAAAAAAAATATATAAAATATATATATAAAGGAAAAATTTGACAAAAAAAAATAATATATATATAAAGGAAAATATATATATGTATTTTACAAAAAAAAATACAAAACAATTTGACCCAAAAAATATATAAAATATATATATAAAGGAAAAAAAATATATATATATATAAAAAATTACAAAAAAATTTGACCAAAAAAAAAAATATATATAAAATATATATATAAAGGAAAAATTTGACAAAAAAAAAAATATATATAATATATATATATAAAGGAAATATATATATATATATTTTTTTTAAATTACAAAAAAATTTGACCCAAAAAAACATATAAAATATATATATAAAGGAAAAATATATATATATAAAAAAATTACAAAAAAATTTGACCAAAAAAATAATATAGATAAAATATATATATAAAGGAAAAAAATATATATATAAAAATTACTAAAAAATTTGACAAAAAAATATATAAAATATATATATAAAGGAAAAAAAAAAAAATATATATATTAAAAAAATGTACTAAAAAATGTGACCAAAATAAATAAATATATAAAATATATATATAAAGGAAAAATTTGACAAAAAAAAAAATATAATATATATAAAGGAAATATATATACATATTTGACAAAAAAATACAAAAAGGAGCAAGTCGGAAACATGCTAACTGGCTATCCATTCAATTCAATGGCAGCGATAGCAGCGGCGTGACATTTTCTAATGTAGCGGCGAATCTAGCGGTTTAGTCAGTGTAAAGCATCGCTAGGTATTGGCTTTGACATGCCCCCTCATTAAAATTTGACCAAAAAAAACATATAAAATATATATATAAAGGAAAAAAAAAATATATGTAAAAAAAATTACAAAAAAATGTGACCAAAAAAAAAAAAAATATATATAAAATATATATATAAAGGAAAAATATATATATATATTTAAAAAAATGTACTAAAAAAATGTGACCAAAAAAAAATAAATATATAAAATATATATATAAAGGAAAAATTTGACAAAAAAAAAAAAATATATATATAAAAAAATATATATATATATATTTTACAAAAAAATACAAAACAATTTGACCCAAAAAAATATATAAAATATATATATAAAGGAAAAAAAATATATATATAAAAAAAATTACAAAAAATTTGACCAAAAAAAAAAATATAAAATAAAATATATATATAAAGGAAAAATTTGACAAAAAAAATATATATATATATATAAATAAAATATATATATATATATATTTTTTAAATTACAAAAAAAAATTTGACCCAAAAAAACATAAAAAATATATATAAAGGAAAAAAATATATATAAAAAAATTACAAAAAAATTTGACCAAAAAAATAATATATATAAAATATATATATAAAGGAAAAATATATATATATATTTAAAAAAATGTACTAAAAAAATGTGACCAAAAAAATAAAAAAAAATAAATATAAAGGAAAAAATAGACAAAAAAAAAAATATATATATAAAGGAAAATTTTACAAAAATACAAAAAAAATCAGAAAATATGGCAATCCATTATCAATAAAGGAAATATATATATATATTTTACGAATCTAGCGGTTTAGTCAAAAAAATACAAAAAGGAGCAAGTCGGAAACATGCTAACTGGCTATCCATTCAATTCAATGGCAGCGATAGCAGCGGCGTGACATTTTCTAATGTAGCGGCGAATCTAGCGGTTTAGTCAGTGTAAAGCATCGCTAGGTATTGGCTTTGACATGCCCCCTCATTAAAATTTGACCAAAAAAAAAATATATATAAAAATATATATATAAAGAAAAAAAAATATATAAAAAAATTTACAAAAAAAGTGATAAAAAAAAAAAATATATATATATATAAAGGAAAAAATATATATATTAAAAAATTACCAAAAAATTTGACCAAGAAAAAAAAAAAAATATATAAAATATATATATAAAGGAAAAATATATATATTAAAAAAATTACAAAAAAATTTGACCAAAAAAATAATATATATAAAATATATATATAAAGGAAAAATATATATATATATAAAAAAATTACTTAAAAATTGACAAAAATATATATAAAATATATATATAAAGGAAAAATATATATATACATTTAAAAAAATGTACTAAAAAAATGTGACCAAAAAAAAATATATAAAATATATATATAAAGGAAAAATTTGACAAAAAGAAAAAAATATATATAAAGGAAATATATATATATATTTTACAAAAAATACAAAACAATTTGACCCAAAAAAAAATATATAAAAATATATATATAAAGGAAAAAATATATATATAAAAAATTACTAAAAAATTTGACAAAGAAAATATATAAAATATATATATAAAGGAAAAAAAAAATATATATATTTAAAAAAATGTACAAAAAAAATGTGACCAAAAAAAAAAAAAATATAAAGGGAGATATCCATCCATCCATCCCCCCGGCCACTTGTCCAGCTCTTCGGGGAATCCCGGGGCGTTCCCAGGCCAGCCGGAGACATAGTCTCTCCAGCGTGGGTCTTCCCAGGAGACCTCCCGGTGGGACGTGCCCGGAACACCTCACCCGGGAGGCGTCCAGGAGGCATCCTAACCAGATGCCCCAGCCACCTCATCTGGCTCCTCTCGACGCGGAGGAGCAGCGGTTCTACTCTGAGCCCCTCCCGGATGACCGAGCTCCTCACCCTATCTCTAAGGGAGAGCCCAGACACCCTGCGGAGGAAACTCATTTCAGCCGCTTGTATTCGCGATCTCGTTCTTTTTCGGTCACTACCCACAACTCGTGACCATAGGTGAGGGTAGGAACATAGATCGACCGGTAAATCGAGAGCTTTGCCTTTAGGCTCAGCTCCCTCTTTACCACGACAGACCGATGCAGCGTCTGCATCACTGCCGACGCCGCACCAATCCGCCTGTCGATCTCCCGCTCCATCCTTCCATCACTCGTGAACAAGACCCCGAGGTATTTAAACTCCTCCACTTGGGGCAGGATCTCCTCCCCGACCTGGAGAGTGCACTCCACCCTTTTCCGGCTGAGAACCATGGTCTCGGATTTGGAGGTGCTGATTCTCATACCAGCCGCTTCACACTCGGCTGCGAACCGCTCCAGCGAGAGCTGGAGGTCACGGCCCGATGAAGCCAACAGGACCACATCATCTGCAAAGACCAGTGACCCGATCCTCAGGCCACCGAACCGGACCCCCTCAACGCCCCGGCTGCGCCTAGATATTCTGTCCATAAAGGTTATGAACAGAACCGGTGACAAAAGGGCAGCCCTGGCGGAGTCCAACCCTCACCGGGAACAAGTCCGACTTACTGCCAGCAATGCGGACCAAGCTCTGGCACCGGTCGTACAGGGACCGAATGGCCCGTATCAAGGGGTCCGGTACCCCGTACTCCCGGAGCACCCCCCACAAGACTCCCCGAGGGACACGGTCGAAAGCCTTCTCCAAGTCCACAAAACATGTGTAGACTGGTTGGGCAAACTCCCATGCACCCTCCAGGACCCCACGGAGGGTGTAGAGCTGGTCCACAGTTCCGCGACCAGGACGAAAACCACATTGCTCCTCTTGAATCCGAGGTTCAACCATCCGACGGACCCTCCTCTCCAGAACCCCTGAATAGACCTTACCAGGGAGGCTGAGGAGTGTGATCCCCCTGTAGTTGGAACACACCCTCCGGTCCCCTTTCTTGAAGAGGGGGACCACCACCCCGGTCTGCCAGTCCAGAGGCACTGCCCCCGATGTCCACACGATGCTGCAGAGTCGTGTCAACCAAGACAGCCCCACAACATCCAGAGCCTTGAGGGACTCCGGGCGGATCTCATCCACCCCGAGGCCCTGCCACCACGGAGCTTTTTAACCACCGTGGCGACCTCAGCCCCAGAGATAGGAGAGCCCACCCCGAGTCCCCAGACTCTGCTTCCTCGCTGGAAGGCGTGTCGGTGGGATTGAGGAGGTCTTGAAGTATTCCTCCACCGACCCACGACGTCCCGAGTCGAGGTCAGCAGCGCCCCATCCCCACTGTACAGAGTGTTGACAGTGCACTGCTTCCCCCTCCTGAGACGCCGGATGGTGGTCCAGAACCTCCTCGAAGCCGTTCGGAAGTCGTTCTCCATGGCCTCACCGAGCTCCTCCCATGCCCGAGTTTTTGCCTCAGCGACCGCCGAAGCCGCGCTCCGCTTGGCTCGCCGATACCCATCTGCTGCCTCCGGAGTCCCACAGGCCAAAAAGGTCTGATAGGACTCCTTCTTCAGCCTGACGGCATCCTTCACTGCCGGTGTCCACCAGCGGGTTCGGGATTACCGCCGCGACAGGCACCGACGACCTTGCGGCCACAGCTCCGGTCAGCCGCCTCGACAATAGAGGCACGGAACATGGCCCATTCGGACTCAATGTCCCCCGCCTCCCCCGGGACATGGTTGAAGCTCTCCCGGAGGTGGGAGTTGAAGCTCCTTCTGACAGGAGACTCTGCCAGACGTTCCCAGCAGACCCTCACAATACGTTTGGGCCTGCCAGGCCTGACCGGCATCCTCCCCCACCATCGGAGCCAACTCACCACCAGGTGGTGATCAGTTGACAGCTCCGCCCCTCTCTTCACCCGAGTGTCCAAGACATGCGGCCGCAAGTCGACGACACGACCACAAAGTCGATCATTGAACTGCGGCCCAGGGTGTCCTGGTGCCAGGTGCATATATGGACACGCTTGTGCTTGAACATGGTGTTCGTTATGGACAAACTGTGACAAGCACAGAAGTCCAACAACAAAGCACCATTCTGGTTCAGATCGGGGGCCGTTCCTCCCAATCACGCCCCTCCAGGTCTCACTATCGTTGCCCACGTGAGCATTGAAGTCTCCCAGCAAAACGAGGGAGTCCCCGGAAGGAGTGTTCTCCAACACCCTCCAAGGACTCCAAAAGGGTGGGTATTCTGAGCTGCTGTTTGGAGCATAGGCACAAACAACAGTCAGGACCCGTCCCCCACCCGAAGGCGAGGGAGGCTACCCTCTCGTCTACCGGGGTGAACCCCAGCGTACAGGCACCGAGCCGGGGGCAATAAGTATTCCCACCCCTGCTCGGCGCCTCCCACCAGGGGCAACTCCAGAGTGGAAGAGAGTCCAACCCCTCTCAAGGAGACTGGTTCGGAGCCCATGCCGTGCGTCGAGGCGAGGCCGACTATATCTAGCCGGAACCTCTCGACCTCCCGCACCAGCTCAGGCTCCTTCCCGCCAGAGAGGTGACATTCCACGTCCCTAGAGCTAGCTTCTGCAGCCGAGGATCGGACCGCCAAGGCCCCTGCCTTCGGCCGCCGCCCATCTCACACTGCACCCGACCCCTTTGGCCCCTCCCATGGGTGGTGAGCCCATGGGAAGGGGTCCTACGTTGCCTCTTCGGGCTGTGCCCGGCCGAGCCCCATAGGTGTAGGCTCGGCCACCAGGCTCGCCCTCGAGCCCTACCCCGGGCCTGGCTCAGGGGGGCCCGGTGACCAGCGTCCGGGCAAGGGAAACGTAGTTCCATTTATGTTCGTCATCATAAGGGGTCTTGTGAGCCACGCTTTGTCTGGTCCCTCACCAAGGACCTGTTTGCCTTGGGTGACCCTACCAGGGGCATGACGCCCCGACAACTTAGCTCCTGGGATCATTGGGACACGCAAACCCCTCCACCACGGTAAGGTGGCAGCTCAAGGAGGAGTAAAATATATATATAAAGGAAAAATTTGACAAAAAATAAATATATATATATATAAAGGAAATATA
The DNA here is from genome assembly GCA_029706075.1 of Aldrovandia affinis. Classification (NCBI taxonomy): domain Eukaryota; kingdom Metazoa; phylum Chordata; class Actinopteri; order Notacanthiformes; family Halosauridae; genus Aldrovandia; species Aldrovandia affinis. Next base: position 7,622 of record JAINUG010002256.1, read on the forward strand.
TATATGTATTTTACAAAAAAATACAAAACAATTTGACCCAAAAAAATATATAAAATATATATATAAAGGAAAAATATATATATATATATAAAAAATTACAAAAAATTTGACCAAAAAAAAAAATATATATAAAATATATATATAAAGGAAAAATTTGACAAAAAAAAATATATATAATATATATATATAAAGGAAATATATATATATATATTTTTAAATTACAAAAAATTTGACCCAAAAGAAACATATAAAATATATATATAAAGGAAAAATATATATATATAAAAAAATTATTAAAAAAATTTGACCAAAAAAAAATATAGATAAAATATATATATAAAGGAAAAATATATATATAAAAAAATTACTAAAAAATTTGACAAAAAATATATATAAAATATATATATAAAGGAAAAAAAAAATATATATATTTAAAAAAATGTACTAAAAAAATGTGACCAAAATAAATAAATATATAAAATATATATATAAAGGAAAAATTTGACAAAAAAAAAAAATATATATATAAAGGAAATATATATACATATTTGACAAAAAAATACAAAAAGGAGCAAGTCGGAAACATGCTAACTGGCCATCCATTCAATTCAATGGCAGCGATAGCATCGGCGTGACATTTTGTAATGTAGCGGCGAATCTAGCGGTTTAATCAGTGTAAAGCATCGCTAGGTATTGGCTTTGACACGCCCCCTCATTAACCAGGCCGTTTTCCCGGTCCAAATCGGTCAGAAAAGTTGTTTAAAACAAGTCGGAAACATGCTAACTGGCTATCCATTCAATTCAATGGCAGCGATAGCAGCGCGTGACATTTTCTAATGTAGCGGCGAATCTAGCGGTTTAGTCAGTGTAAAGCATCGCTAGGTATTGGCTTTGACATGCCCCCTCATTAAAATTTGACCAAAAAAAAAAAAATATATATAAAATATATATATAAAGGAAAAAAAAAAAATATATATATAAAAAAATTACATAAAAAGTGACCAAAAAAAAATAAATATATATATATATAAAAGAAAAAAATATATATATATAAAAAAAATTACCAAAAAATTTGACCAAGAAAAAAAAAATATATATAAAATATATATATAAAGGAAAAATATATATATAAAAAAATTAAAAAAAATTTGACCAAAAAAATAATATATATAAAATATATATATAAAGGAAAAAATATATATATATAAAAAATAACTAAAAAAATGTGACAAAAAATATATATAAAATATATATATAAAGGAAAAAATATATATATATATTTAAAAAAATGTACTAAAAAAATGTGACCAAAAAAATTAATATATAAAATATATATATAAAGGAAAAATTTGACAAAAAAAAAAAAAATATATATATATAAAGGAAATATATATATATATTTTACAAAAAATACTAAACAATTTGAATAAAAAATATATAAAATATATATATAAAGGAAAAATATATATATATAAAAAAATTACAAAAAAATTTGACAAAAAAAAAAATATATATAAAATATATATATAAAGGAAAAATTTGACAAAAAAAAATATATATAATATATATATATAAAGGAAATATATATATATATATTTTTTTAAATTACAAAAAAATTTGACCCAAAAAAAACATATAAAATATATATATAAAGGAAAAATAAAAATATATAAAAAAATTACAAAAAAATGTGACCAAAAAAAAAAAATATATATAAAATATATATATAAAGGAAAAATATATATATATATTTAAAAAAATGTACTAAAAAAATGTGACCAAAAAAAAAATATATAAAATATATATATAAAGGAAAAATTTGACAAAAAAAAAAAAATATATATATAAAGGAAATATATATATATATTTTACAAAAAAATACAAAACAATTTGACCCAAAAAAATATATAAAATATATATATAAAGGAAAAAAAAAATATATAAAAAAAATTACAAAAAAATTTGACCAAAAAAAAAAATATATATAAAATATATATATAAAGGAAAAATTTGACAAAAAAAAAAATATATATAATATATATATAAAGGAAATATATATATATATTTTTTTTTAAATTACAAAAAAATTTGACCCAAAAAAACATATAAAATATATATATAAAGGAAAAAAATATATATAAAAAATTACAAAAAAATTTGACCAAAAAAAATAATATATATAAAATATATATATAAAGGAAAAATATATATATATATTTAAAAAAATGTACTAAAAAAATGTGACCAAAAAAAAAATAAATATATAAAATATATATATAAAGGAAAAATTAGACAAAAAAATAATATATATATATAAAGGAAATATATATATATATTTTACAAAAAAAATACAAAAAGGAGCAAGTCGGAAACATGCTAACTGGCCATCCATTCAATTCAATGGCAGCGATAGCATCGGCGTGACATTTTGTAATGTAGCGGCGAATCTAGCGGTTTAGTCAGTGTAAAGCATCGCTAGGTATTGGCTTTGACACGCCCCCTCATTAACCAGGCCGTTTTCCCGGTCTAAATCGGTCGGAAAAGTCGTTTAAAACAAGTCGGAAACATGCTAACTGGCTATCCATTCAATTCAATGGCAGCGATAGCATAGGCGTGACATTTTCTAATGTAGCGGCAAATCTAGCGGTTTAGTCAGTGTAAAGCATCGCTAGGTATTGGCTTTGATACTCCCCCTCATTAACCAGACCGTTTTCCCGGTCCAAATCGGTCGGAAAAGTACTTTAAAACAAGTCGGAAACATGCTAACTGGCTATCCATTCAATTCAATGGCAGCGATAGCATCGGCGTGACATTTTGTAATGTAGCGGCGAATCTAGCGGTTTAGTCAGTGTAAAGCATCGCTAGGTATTGGCTTTGACACGCCCCCTCATTAACCAGGCCGTTTCCCGGTCCAAATCGGTCGGAAAAGTCGTTTAAAACAAGTCGGAAACATGCTAACTGGCTATCCATTCAATTCAATGGCAGCGATAGCAGCAGGCGTGACATTTTCTAATGTAGCGGCGAATCTAGCGGTTTAGTCAGTGTAAAGCATCGCTAGGTATTGGCTTTGACATGCCCCCTCATTAAAATTTGACCCAAAAAAACATATAAAATATATATATAAAGGAAAAATAAAAATATATAAAAAAATTACAAAAAAATGTGACCAAAAAAAAAAAAATAAAAAAAAAAATATATATATAAAGGAAAAATATATATATATATTTAAAAAAATGTACTAAAAAAATGTGACAAAAAAAAAAAAAAATATATAAAATATATATATAAAGGAAAAATTTGACAAAAAAAAAAAAATATATATATAAAGGAAATATATATATATATATTTTACAAAAAAATAAAAAAAAATTTGACAAAAAAAAAAATATATAAAATATATATATAAAGGAAAAAAAAAATATATATATAAAAAAAATTACAAAAAAATTTGACCAAAAAAAAAAATATATATAAAATATATATATAAAGGAAAAATTTGACAAAAAAAAAAATATATAATATATATATATAAAGGAAATATATATATATATTTTTTTAAATTACAAAAAAATTTGACCCAAAAAAAACATATAAAATATATATATAAAGGAAAAAAAAATATATATAAAAAAATTACAAAAAAATTTGACCAAAAAAAATAATATATATAAAATATATATATAAAGGAAAAATATATATATATATTTAAAAAAATGTACTAAAAAAATGTGACAAAAAAAAAAATAAATATATAAAATATATATATAAAGGAAAAATTTGACAAAAAAATAATATATATATATAAAGGAAATATATATATATATTTTACAAAAAAATACAAAACAATTTGACCAAAAAAATATATAAAATATATATATAAAGGAAAAAAAATATATATATAAAAAAAATTACAAAAAAATTTGACCAAAAAAAAAAAATAAATATATATAAAATATATATATAAAGGAAAAATTTGACAAAAAAAAAAATATATATAATATATATATATAAAAAAATATATATATATTTTTAAATTACAAAAAAATTTGACCAAAAAAAAACATAAAATAAAAAAATATATATAAAAAAATTACAAAAAAATGTGACCAAAAAAAAATATATATAAAATATATATATAAAGGAAAAATATATATATATATTAAAAAAATGTACTAAAAAAATTTGACCAAAAAAATATATATATAAAAATATATATAAAGGAAAAATTTGACAGACAAAAAAAAATATATAATATATATATATAAGGAAATATATATATATTTTTTTTTTAAATACAAAAAAATTTGACCCAAAAAAACATATAAAATATATATATAAAGGAAAAAAAATATATATAAAAAACTAAAAACATTTGACCAAAAAAAATAATATATATAAAAAATATATATATAAAGGAAAAATATATATATATATTTAAAAAAATGTACTAAAAAAATGTGACCAAAAAAAATAAATATATAAAATATATATATAAAGGAAAAATTTGACAAAAAAATATATATATATATATAAAGGAAATATATATATATATTTTACAAAAAAATACAAAAAGGAGCAAGTCAGAAACATGCTAACTGGCCATCCATTCAATTCAATGGCAGCGATAGCATCGGCGTGACATTTTGTAATGTAGCG
>JAINUG010002257.1:0-12263 GCA_029706075.1 Aldrovandia affinis
AGGGAAAGAGAGGAAGAGTTGAGTATCATCAGCATAGCTATGGTATGAGAAGCCATGTGAATTAATTACTGAACCAAGAGACTTAGTATACATAGAGAACAGCAGAGGACCCAGTACAGATCCCTGCGGGACTCCTGTAGACAGGGGATGGGGAGCAGAGACGGAACCCTTCCAGGAGACTTGGTAGGGATCTATCAGTGAGATATGATACAAACCAAGAGAGGGCAGTTCCAGAAATGCCCATCTCAGCGAGTGTGGAGATCAGGAGTTTGTGGTTGACCGTGTCGAATGCCGCAGACAGGTCAAGGAGAATCAGAACAGAGAGAGGGAGGAGGCTCTAGCAGTGGCGAGTGCCTCAGTCACAGCCAGGAGAGCAGTTTCAGTGGAATGGCCGGTTCTGAAGCCGGACTGATGCGGGTCAAGCAGGTTGTTCTGGTGGAGAAAAACAGACAGTTGGTTAAGGACAGCACGTTCAATTGTTTTGGACAGGAAGGGCAAGAGAGATACAGGACGGTAGTTCCTGACATCAGCGGGATCTAAGCTAGGTTTTTTTAAGGAGTGGGGTTACACGGGCAGTTTTAAAGGCAGCAGGAACATGGCCACAGATTAGGGAGGTGTTGATAATGGAGGACAGATATGGAAGGAGCTCAGCAGATATAGACTGGAGGACTGCTGAAGGTATGGGGTCTAGTGGACAGGTGGTTGCGCGATGGCGCGTCACCAGCTGAGCACATCTGAGTCCTCCAGAATCTTGAAGGACGACAGTGTAGCGATGGGTTCAGTATGGGGATGTGGGGTGTCACCGGATGCGTGAAGGAGTTCCGGATCATGGCCACCTTCCCTCAAAGTGGGTCAGGAAGTCATCTGCAGAGAGGGAGGAGGGTGAAGGGGGTGGAGGGGATGAGCAGGGAGGAGAAGGTGGAAAAGAGTTTACGTGGGTTAGATACACATGCATCAATTTTAGACTGGAAAAATGAAGTTTTAGCTGATGTGGTTGCAGCTGTGAAGGCTGCCAGCAGAGTGTGGTAGGAGGCCAGGTCATCTGGGGATCTGGATTTCCTCCACTTTCTCTCAGCGGCTCGCAGCATGGTTCTGCTGGATCTGAGAGAATCCGTCAGCCACGGGGGGGGGGTGATAGTCGGGCTGGTTTGGAGACAAGAGGACATAGTGAGTTGAGAGACTGAGAGAGGCATGAGTTAAACACAGAGGTGGCAACATCAATAGGCATTTTAGCAAAGGTAGCAGGAGGAGGAAGTGCAGAGAGCAGAAGTAGTGAGAGAGGAGTGTGAGAGGGTGCGGAGATTTCTCCTGAACATAACAGTGGGTGGGTTGTTAGCGGAGTTGAGGGAGAGTGGGCAGGAGAGAGAAAATGAGATAAAGAAATGGTCCGATACGTGGAGGGGGTCACCGTGAGTTCAGATGTGGCGCAACTCCTGGTGAGTACAAGGTCCAGTTGGTTACCACCCTTGTGGGTGGCAGGCGATAAAGCCCTAACCCGACATATAAAGCCCTAACCCGACATATAAAGCCCTAACCCGACATATAAAGCCCATATAACCCGACATATAAAGCCCTAACCCGACATATATAAAGCCATAAAAGCCATAACCCATATAAAGCCATAACCCGACATATAAAGCCATAACCCGACATATAAAGCCCCGACATATAAACCCGACATATAATAAAGCATAGCCCTAACCCGACATATAAAGCCCTAACCCGACATATAAAGCCCTAACCTAACATATAAAGCCCTAACCCGACATATAAAGCCCTAACCCGACATATAAAGCCCTAACCCGACATATAAAGCCCTAACCCGACATATAAAGCCATAACCCGACATATAAAGCCATAACCCGAATATAAAGCCCTAACCCGACCTATAAAGCCCTAACCCCATATAAAGCCCCCGACATATAAAGCCCTAACCCGACATATATAAAGCCCTAACCCTAACGATATAAAGCCCTAACCCGACATATAAAGCCCTAACCCATATAAAGCCATATAAACTAACCCGACATATAAAGCCCTAACCCGACATATAAAGCCCTAACCCGACATATAAAGCCCTAACCCGACATATAAAGCCCTAACCCGACATATAAAACATATAAAGCCCTAACCCATAACATATAAAGCCGACATATAAAGCCCTAACCCGACATATAAAGCCCTAACCCGACATATAAAGCCCTAACCCGACATATAAAGCCCTAACCCGACATATAAAGCCCTAACCCGACATATAAAGCCCTAACCCGACATATAAAGCCCTAACCCGACATATAAAGCCATAACCCGACATATAAAGCCCTAACCCGACATATAAAAGACATATAAAGCCCTAACCCCATATAAAGCCCCTAACCCGACATATAAAGCCCTAACCCGACATATAAAGCCATAACCCGACATATAAAGCCCTATAAAGCCCATATAAAGCCTAACCCGATAATATAAAGCCCTAACCCCATATAAAGCCCTAACCCGATATAAATAAAGCCCTAACCCGACATATAAAGCCCTAACCCGACATATAAAGCCCTAACCCGACATATAAAGCCATAACCCGACATATAAAGCCATAACCCGACGTATAAAGCCCTAACCCGACATATAAAGCCCTAACCCGACATATAAAGCCCTAACCCGACATATAAAGCCCTAACCCGACATATAAAGCCCTAACCCGACATATAAAGCCCTAACCCGACATATAAAGCCCTAACCCGACATATAAAGCCCTAACCCGACATATAAAGCCCATATAAACTAACCGACATATAAAGCCCTAACCCGACATATAAAGCCCTAACCCGACATATAAAGCCCTAACCCGACATATAAAGCCCTAACCCGACATATAAAGCCCTAACCCGACATATAAAGCCCTAACCCGACGTATAAAGCCCTAACCCGACGTATAAAGCCCTAACCCGACATATAAAGCCCTAACCCGACATATAAAGCCATAACCCGACGTATAAAGCCCTAACCCGACATATAAAACCCGACATATAAAGCCCTAACCCGACATATAAAGCCCTAACCCGACATATAAAGCCCTAACCCGACGATATAAAGCCCTAACCCGACCTATAAAGCCCTAACCCGACATATAATGCCCTAACCCGACATATAAAGCCATAACCCAACCTATAAAGCCCTAACCCGACATATAAAGCCCTAACCCGACATATAAAGCCCTAAACCCGATATAAAGCCCTAACCCGATATAAAAGCCCTAACCCGACATATAAAGCCCTAACCCGATAATATAAAGCCCTAACCCGACATATAAAGCCCTAACCCGACATATAAAGCCCTAACCCGACATATAAAGCCCTAACCCGACATATAAAGCCCTAACCCGACATATAAAGCCCTAACCCGACATATAAAGCCCTAAACCCGACATATAAAGCATATAACCCTAACATATAAAGCCCTAACCCGACATATAAAGCCCTAACCCGACATATAAAGCCCTAACCCGACATATAAAGCCCTAACCCGACATATAAAGCCCTAACCCGACATATAAAGCCCTAACCCATATAAAGCCCTAACCCGACATATAAAGCCCTAACCCGACATATAAAGCCCTAACCCGACATATAAATAACCCGACATATAAAGCCCTAACCCGACATATAAAGCCCTAACCCGACATATAAAGCCATAACCCGACCTATAAAGCCCTAACCCGACATATAAAGCCATAACCCGACATATAAAGCCCTAACCCGACATATAAAGCCCTAACCCGACATATAAAGCCCTAACCCGACATATAAAGCCCTACCCCGATATATAAAGCCCTAACCCGACATATAAAGCCCTAACCCGACATATAAAGCCCTAACCCGACATATAAAGCCCCGACATATAAAGCCATAACCCGACATATAAAGCCCTAACCCGACATATAAAGCCCTAACCCGACATATAAAGCCATAACCCGACATATAAAGCCCTAACCCGACATATAAAGCCCTAACCCGACATATAAAGCCCTAACCCGACATATAAAGCCGACATATAAACCCGACATATAAAGCCCTAACTAACCGACATATAAAGCCCTAACCCGACATATAAAGCCCTAACCCGACATATAAAGCCCTAACCCGACATATAAAGCCCTAACCCGACATATAAAGCCCTAACCCGACATATAAAGCCCTAACCCGACGTATAAAGCCATAATATAAAGCCTAACCCCATATAAACCCTAACCCGACATATAAAGCCCTAACCCGACATATAAAGCCCTAACCCGACATATAAACATATAAAGCCCTAACCCGACATATAAAGCCCTAACCCGACATATAAAGCCCTAACCCGACATATAAAGCCCTAACCCGACATATAAAGCCTAACCCGACATATAAAGCCATATAAAGCCATAACATATATAAAGCCCTAACCCCATATAAAGCCCTAACCCGACATATAAAGCCCTAACCCGACATATAAAGCCCTAACCCGACATATAAAGCCCTAACCCGACATATAAAGCCCTAACCCGACATATAAAGCCATAACCCGACATATAAAGCCCTAACCCGACATATAAAGCCCTAACCCGACATATAAAGCCCTAACCCGACATATAAAGCCCTAACCCGACATATAAAGCCCTAACCCGACATATAAAGCCCTAACCCGACATATAAAGCCCTAACCCGACATATAAAGCCCTAACCCGACATATAAAGCCCTAACCCGACATATAAAGCCCTAACCCGACATAAAGCCCTAACCCGACATATAAAGCCCTAACCCGACATATATAAAGCCCTAACCCGACATATAAAGCATATAAAGCCCATATAACCCGACATATAAAGCCCTAACCCGACATATAAAGCCCTAACCCGACATATAAAGCCCTAACCCGACATATAAAGCCCTAACCCGACATATAAAGCCCTAACCCGACATATAAAGCCCTAACCCGACATATAAAGCCCTAACCCGACATATAAAGCCCTAACCCGACATATAAAGCCCTAACATATAAAGCCCTAATATAAAGCCCTAACCATATAAAGCCCTAACCCGACATATAAAGCCCTAACCCGACATATAAAGCCCTAACCCGACATATAAAGCCCTAACCCGACATATAAAGCCCTAACCCGACATATAAAGCCCTAACCCGACATATAAAGCCCTAACCCGACATATAAAGCCCGACATATAAAGCCCTAACCCGACCTATAAAGCCCTAACCCGACATATAAAGCCCTAACCCGACATATAAAGCCATAACCCGACATATAAAGCCCTAACCCGACCTATAAAGCCCTAACCCGACATATAAAGCCCTAACCCGACATATAAAGCCCTAACCCGACATATAAAGCCCTAACCCGACATATAAAGCCCTAACCCGACATATAAAGCCCTAACCCGACATATATAAAGCCCTAACCCCCTAACCCATATAAAGCCCTAACCGACATATAAAGCCCTAACCTAACCGACATATAAAGCCCTAACCGACATATAAAGCCCTATAAAGCCCTAACCCGACATATAAAGCCCTAACCCGACATATAAAGCCCTAACCGACATATAAAGCCATAACCCGCCATATAAAAATAAAGCCCTAACCCGACATATAAAGCCCTAACCCGACATATAAAGCCCTAACCCGACATATAAAGCCCTAACCCGATATAAAGCCCTAATATAAAGCCCCTAACCATAACCCATATAAAGCCCTAACCCGACATATAAAGCCCTAACCCGACATATAAAGCCCTAACCCGACATATAAATATAAAGCCCTAACCCGACATATAAAGCCATAACCCGATATAAAATAACCCCATATAAAGCCCTAACCCATATAAAGCCCTAACCCGACATATAAAGCCATAACCCGACATATAAAGCCCTAACCCGACATATAAATACCTATAAAGCCCTACCCGACATATAAAGCCATAACCCATATAAACGACATATAAATAACTATAATATAAAGCCCTAACCCGACATATAAAGCCCTAACCCGACATATAAAGCCCTAACCCGACATATATATAAAGCTAACCCGACATATAAAGCCCTAACCCGACATATAATGCCCCCTAACCCTAACATATAAAGCCCTAACCCGACATATAAAGCCATATAACCCGACATATAAAGCCATAACCCGACATATAAAGCCCTAATAAAGCCCTAACCCGACATATAAAGCCCTAACCCGACATATAAAGCCCTAACCCGACATATAAAGCCCTAACCCGACATATAAAGCCCTAACCCGACATATAAAGCCCTAACCCGACATATAAAGCCCTAACCCGACATATAAAGCCTAACCCGACATATAAAGCCCTAACCCGACATATAAATAAAGCCCTAACCCGACATATAAAGCCATAACCCAACATATAAAGCCCTAACCCGACATATAAAGCCCTAACCCGACATATAAAGCCCTAACCCGACATATAAAGCCCTAACCCGACATATAAAGCCATATAACCCTAACCCATATAAAGCCCTAACCCTAACCCGACATATAAAGCCATATAACCCGACATATAAAGCCCTAACCCATATAAAGCCCTAACCCGACATATAAAGCCCTAACCCGACCTTCACACCTGAAGAAGCCTGAGACAAGGCGAAAACGTCGTGCACATAGAACTACCTGGGAGAAGCAGCAAGGACTACGAACACTCTTCTAGAAGAATAGAAGAATCGCTCCTGCTGAGGAAAACTTCTCTAAAAGCAAAAACAAACTGCAGTTTTAACTGCTGACTACTAGTAGACGCCGCTGCTGCAGTACACGGACCAGGAGTACTACAGACACGGCACTACAGGGACTGTGCTATCTTGTAGTGGAAACCTAACGGTGTCAACTAAGCTACAAGGTACCAGTCTTGTAAGTATAGGCTGTATTGGTATGCGTTAACCTCGAGTTAACAACGCACGCTACCAATCAGCCAAAAACCGCACCGCCGACTGCACCACCGCTTACACATACCAAAACACCACACCCACACAACACAGCACCTACACCTAATAGTATGGCAGCCTTTGCGGAAGCCACCAGGATTCTCTTCAAGATTATCCAGACCACACACCACCTTCAGAACACTGCAGTGACCGGAGGGAAGACTGTTCCACCAGCAAGCCTGCAAAGGAAGATGCGGGAACTGGCTACCCTGGTGAGGCCGGCGTCCCCCACAGAGGACACCATGATGAAACTGGCAGGAAACGCACTGAATTGGCTCCACACATGTATGCAGATCCTGGAAGAACACTACCAGATGATACTGCAACAACTCACGGAGAGACTGAAGAGAATCCACCTCACAAACTGGCCGGAAGCATTCCAGGTGGCTACCAGGTGGGCAAGGAAGAAGTTTGGAAGGAAACTACACCGAACCACCCTGGACATAGCCGAAAGCACAATTACACCCACAAACACTCAGAGGAGCACTACAAACACAGTCTCCACAAGCAACAGATACGCAGCACTGGCAGACACCCCACCACCCCCACCCAGGACATGGAGGACCATGGCCACAGCACCCCAGACCGGCACCAGAACCAGTACCAAAAAGAGTGGCCAGCCCTGGGGCAGACAACTTCCCCCAGAAGCCCTGCACCTACACAGAGGAGGTACAGAAGAACCGGGAGGCCATGGGGACTGGGAGACTGAGCGACGGCCACTCCCGCAACGACACCGGAACACCACCAGGGGGCGCTCCACAACCAACAACCATGGGGACTGGCAGACGGAGCGACGGCCGCTCCGCAACGACACCGGAACACCACAAGGGCGCTCCACAACCAACAATGATGGGGACTGGCAGACTGAGCCACAGCCGCTCCGCAACGACAACGGAGGACCACAAGAGGGCGCTCCACAACCAACCACAACCCCACCCCTAACCCTACCCTAACCCCAACCCCAGCACGAACCCTACCCCCAACCCCAACCCCAACCCCAACCCCAACCCCAAACCCCACAAACCCCAACCCCAGCACAAACCCTACCCCCAACCCTAACCCCAACCCCCCAACCCAACCCTAACCCCAACCCCAGCACGAACCCTACCTCCAACCTTAACCCTAACCCCAACCCCAGCACGAACCCCACCCCCAACCCTAACCCTAACCCCAACCCCAACCCCAGGACGAACGAACCCCAACCCTGACCCCAACCATACCCCCACCCCTAATCCTAACACCAACCCCACCCACAACCCTAACCCCTCAGCCCCACACCAGAGAAGCCAGGGCAGAAAACGGGACCTTCTACCCCACACGACACCCCAGATCCACCAGGAAGGTCCAGGATTGGATCCTCCCGGTAAGAAAACAGAACATCATCCTGGGGGACTCCAACCTCTCCAGGATCCAATCCTACTCCAGGGAGATCTCCAGATCGACAGCTACCCTGGAGCAACATTCCTACATGCAGCAGGGCTCCTGGAGAAAACAGCAGTGGACCCCAAGGTACAGAGAGTCATCCTGTCCTTTGGGATAAACAACAAGGACCAGCACCCCAAGAGAACTGCCATCAAGCAAGTCCAAACCACGCTGAGGGCAGCCAAAAACACATTCCCATCAGCGGAGATCTGGATTCCGCTGATAAACTACTCCGGGAACCTGCAGTGCCGCCAGAAGGAAAACCTGGAAGAAATGAATGAGCACATCCGCAGGAACATGCCACACATCCCAAAACTTCCGGAGGCGGACTTTGACACTGGAACAGACGACATCCACTGGACGGATAGGACAGCAACTGACATGCTCAACCACTGCTGCTGCAGCATTTAAACTAGCAATCCCCATAAACCCAAGCACAAACAGGAGGGGAACAAAAATATAATACTATTAAGTAACAATTATACACCCACTCAGGATGAATACAACCTTCTGGACAGGGGTCTGTCATTCATTCCCACGGTTAATACCCGCAAAAAACAAAAAGAGACCCTCAGAGGACAAGTCCAGGAGTTCCACAGGAAACTAAAACTGGCAGTATTCTTTGAGGAGGCGGAAACCAGGGAACAGACACCCTTCACACCAAAATCAAACTGGGAACCCAGACCGGAAGACATGCCTCCAGAAATCACACACTTAATCCTAGAAAACAACACACTAATTACAACACTTAATCCACAAACCCACAGAGATGAAAACAACCTCAACAGAGGAGAAAGCCAAGCACTTCTTCGACTGGCCAAAAACAAACACATAATAATCAAACCAGCGGATAAGGGAAGTGCAATAGTCATCATGGACAGGGCACAATACACGCAGGAGGCCTACAGGCAACTTAACAACACGACACATTATAGAAAATTAAATGCACCCATATACCCGGACACAGCGCAGGAAATACACACCATCATACGGACACTCGTAGAAAATAATTACATCACAAAACGGCAAAGCTTTTACCTAAGGGGGAGGACAACCCGCGACCTAGAATTTTTTACCTCCTCCCTAAAATACACAAGACACCGGAATCCTGGAGCATACCGTACGAGGTCCCGCCAGGGAGACCTATTATTTCGGACTGCAACAGCGAGTCCTACAGAATAGCGGAATACTTGGATTTTTTCCTCAATCCGCTATCAACAAAACACAATAGCTACATCAAAGACACATACGATTTCATACACAAAATTAAAAACGCTAAAATACCGGTGGAAGCCACCCTTTTCACCATCGACATAGATAGCCTCTACACAAACATAAACACAGCAGCGGGACTAACAGCAGTCAAAACATGGATGGAGAAGTACCCGGACAACAATCGACCGGACACAATTCTCCTACAGCTACTGGAAATAAGCCTTACAAAAAACGACTTTGAATTCAACAAAGAATTCTTCCTCCAAATCAGCGGCACAGCGATGGGCAAAAATTTGCACCAGCGTATGCCAACATTTACATGGCACACTGGGAGGAAACAGTTTTTAAAAAATGCCCCAAACTCCCCACAAACTACTTTAGATATTTAGATGACATTTGGGGAACATGGACACATAGCACAGAAGACTTCAAACACTTCATACAAATCCTCAACACACACCACACATCTATAACAATTAAACATACCACACACAGTGAACATATAGATTTTTTGGACACTACCACATACAAAGGACCCTTATTTCCCCAAACACACACTCTAGACACAAAAGTGTTCTTTAAGGACACAGACACACATGCACTCCTACATAAAGACAGTCTCCACCCAAAACACACATTCGGAGGCTTAATTAAATCACAACTTCTAAGATTCAGGAGAATCTGCACACAAACTGCAGATTTTGAGGAGGCAACCAGAACACTATTCAAAGCTTTAAAACCAAGGGGATATTCCAGATCCTTCCTCAGACAGATCCGGAAAACCTTCTTGGCCCCAAAACAACAGGACGCGAGGAAAATAATTCCGCTCATCACCACCTACTCAAATTAAGCCAAACAGCAAACAGGAAAATTAAACAGAACCTCACCAGGAATTTACAAAATACTAATCTACTGCGGGAACACAGGATCGCAGCCGGCATACAAAAGGAACCGAACCTCAAGGATTATCTGGTCAGCAGTAAACTGCCGGAGATTAACGCCCACCCACACAAAGCCGGACATTCCACAGACGGAGCACGGCAATCAAGAACAACACCACAAACACAATCTACCTTATCAGACAAACAATTACAGCAAACACACAGAACTGCGTATATGCAATACAGTGCAAACACTGCAATGTAAAATATGTAGGGGAGACAGGAAATGAAATTAGGACTAGATTAGCACAACACATATATAACATTAAAAACCATAGGAAATGGACACACACCTAGTGCCGCACTTCCTACACCATGGACTCGACGCACTAGAAATATCGGGTCTTCAAACAAACATAAACTGGACACAAGAGGACAGACGTAGAGCAGAAAGACATTGGATTAGAAAACTTAACACCATATTCCCAGCGGGTTTAAATAAACGCTGGTAAAACAAAGTAGGGACCAAATTCTTCCTAATTTAAAGGTTGCAGTACCCTGAATGGCCAGCGCAAACTTTCCTTCCCAAGGCGCCCTCACACGGGTTGACTTGGGAAATAAAGATTTAACTTAAAAACCTAAACCAGCCACAACTGGGATAGAATCACACAAAGTAAACACAAAAATACCACAACAACAGGAAATACTTTAAACAGGACAAAACATAGAGGAACACAAACAAACCGTGGGGACAAACAGGACTCCTCCCCCACGGGGCTCCTCCCAAACCGGTCTCAGACTGGTCTCAACCAGGTCCTCTCAGGGGCTCCTCCCAAACCGGTCTCAGACTGGTCTCAATCAGGTCCTCTCAGGGACCGTAAATATTGGGGTGCAAAAACAGCACCCACCTCACACCTGAAGAAGCCTGAGACAAGGCGAAACGTCGTGCACATAGAACTACCTGGGAGAAGCAGCAAGGACTACGAACACTCTTCTAGAAGAATAGAAGAATCGCCTCCTGCTGAGGAAAACTTCTCTAAAAAGCAAAAACAAACTGCAGTTTTAACTGCTGACTACTAGTAGACGCCGCTGCTGCAGTACACGGACCAGGAGTACTACAGACACGGCACTACAGGGACTGTGCTATCTTGTAGTGAAACCTAACGGTGTCAACTAAGCTACAAGGTACCAGTCTTGGTAAGTATAGGCTGTATTGGTATGCGTTAACCTCGAGTTAACAACGCACGCTACCAATCAGCCAAAACCGCACCGCCGACTGCACCACCGCTTACACAAACCAAAACACCACACCCACACAACACAGCACCTACACCTAATAGTATGGCAGCTTTTATGAAGCCACCAGGATTCTCTTCAAGATTATCCAGACCACACACCACCTTCAGAACACTGCAGTGACCGGAGGGAAGACTGTTCCACCAGCAAGCCTGCAAAGGAAGATGCGGAACTGGCTACCCTGGTGAGGCCGGGCGTCCCCCACAGAGGACACCATGATGAAACTGGCAGGAAACGCACTGAATTGGCTCCACACATGTATGCAGATCCTGGAAGAACACTACCAGGAGATACTGCAACAACTCACGGAGAGACTGAAGAGAATCCACCTCACAAACTGGCCGGAAGCATTCCAGGTGGCTACCAGGTGGGCAAGGAAGAAGTTTGGAAGGAAACTACACCGAACCACCCTGGACATAGCCGAAAGAACAATTACACCCACAAACACTCAGA
>JAINUG010002258.1:0-12262 GCA_029706075.1 Aldrovandia affinis
CTAGCGATGCTTACACTGACTAAAACCGCTTAGATTCGCCGCTACATTACAAAATGTCACAACTGATGCTATCGCTGCCATTGAATTGAATGGATAGCCAGTTAGCATGTTTCCGATTGTTTTAACTTAATTTTCTGGACCGATTTGGAGCGGGAAACGGCCTGGTTAATGAGGGGGAGTGTCAAAGCCAATACCTAGCGATGCTTTACACTGACTAAACTGCTAGATTCGCCGCCACATTCGGAAAATGTCACACCTATGCTATCGCTGCCATTGAATATAATGGATATTGAATAGCATGTTTCCGCCTTGTTTTAAACGACTTTTCTGACCGATTTGGACCGGGAAAACGGCCTGGTTAATGAGGGGGCATGTCAAAACCAAGCCACAGTGATGCTTTGCACTGACTAAGCAGCTAGATTCAGCTACATTAGAAAATGTCACGCCACTGCTATCGCTGCCATTGAATTGAATCTATAGCCACTTAGCATGTTTCCGACTTGTTCTTAAACTTACTTTTCCAATCGATTTGACCGGGAAAATGCCTGGTTAATGAGGGGCGTGTCGTGCCAATACTAGTGATGCTTTACTGACTAAACCTAGATTCGGGCCGTTATTTAAGAAAATGTCACGCCACTGCTATCGCTGCCATTGAATTGAATCTATAGCCACTTTAGTGCAGCTTCCTGATTTGTTTTAAATCACTTTTCAACCGACGACCGGGAAACCGTCGTTAATGGGAGGGGGCGTGGTCAAAGCCAATACCTGGGGTGATGTTTACACTGACTACACCGCCAGATTCGCCGCTACATTAGAAAATGTCACGCCACTGCTATCGCTGCCATTGAATTGAATGGGTAGCCAGTTAGCATGTTTCCGACTTGTTTTAAAACGACTTTTCAGGCTACTGGACCGGGACTTGGACTGGTTAATGAGGCGTGTCAAAGCCAATACCTAGTGATGCTTTACACTGACTAAACACGCTTAGATTCGTCGCTACATTAGAAAATGTCACGCCAGCTGCTATCGCTGCCATTGAATTGAATGGATAGCCAGTTAGCATGTTTCCAAGCTGTTTTAAACTACTTTCCGACCGATTTGGACTGAAAAACGCCTGGTTAATGAGGGCGTGTCAAAAGCCAATACCTAAGCGATGCTTTACACTGACTAAACCGCTAGATTCGCCGCTACATTACAAAATGTCACACCGATGCTATCGCTGCCATTGAATTGAATGGATAGCCAGTTAGCATAAGCTCCACTTGTTTAAATAACTTTTCCCGACCGGGATGCAATCGAAAATGGCCTGTTAATGAGGGCGTACAAAGCCAATACCTAGCGATGCTTGCATCGACTAAACCGCTTAGATTCGCTGCCACATTAGAAAATGTCATGCCTACGCTTATCGCCACATTAGGAATTGAATGGATAGCCAGTTGTGTATGTTTCCGCCTTGTTTTAAACGAGTAATTTTCTGACCGACGGACCGAAACGCTCATTAATGAGGCGTCAAACTTCCTGTTTCCTGTTTGCTGTTTGAACGCCACGCCAGCCGAACACCGCTGCTCCAAGTTTTACTGTTCGCATTTTCTGGCATCTTTATACTGGTTTAAATACTGGTTTAAATACAAACCTTTTCGTATTTCTAAATCTTTTGGTTACTCCTATCCACCAACTTATAAGGTAAGCACAACGATGGCTGCTTTCCTCTCCCTTGCTCGGTTGTAGCATGGTCATCTTAGCTCTCCTGCCGAGCAGCTACTGTTAATGATAATTTTACATGCCATATGTGAGCTTAATTTAGTGTTGGCGGAGAGAATAGTTGAAAGCTAGAGGCCTGCATCCGACCTCAGAGATTAAGATCATGAGAGTTTTATTCAGTCCTGTGTGTAGTTACTGCCGATGCACCTGTGAGCGCCCATCGCACCAGCAGAAGAGCCATTTAGCACGTGCTAGCGTTTGCTGCCTTTGTGTTCGGCGGGACATAGTTGTCGCTCTGCCGCCGCACACCACCCAACTCAATGCTTTCAAATATTCTCTCACTCACACCTGTTGACGAAAAAAGAGAAAGCCTCTATCATTGCTTACTCCATTCTTCGAAACGGAGAATAGCGTCTCCTCGGCGACCACATAGTCAATTGTATTCAAGCAGAGCCACCGACATTGAATCCAATTTTGGTGCCGCCAAGGTGCAATGAGATTTTCCAAAATTGTTATCCACGCTGCTAATGATACCGTTGAGGCAATCGAGATCACTAAAACAAACTTTGTCTCGTTGTAATTAAACGAGATGTGTCGTGGGAAGTAATAGTCTCTGGTCCCCTCCTGCTCGAGATGATCAACTACAGTAGATTAATCGCCGCTAAATCGCTGCCGACTGAGTGGTGCACATCAAATAGCATAGGTTTATTAATAATTGGCCCACGCTTTTGGGAAGAGCTCGGTTTACTGAAGAGAAGGACGGCATCACCCGTAGCCGAGGGTGCTCTTCTGTTATCTAATAAACATAGGCCATAGTCTGAATCGCAAAACGGAGATTCAAGAGCTACAGCCAGGCAGCAGACAGACGGTTCTAAACAACTGTCCGCAACTTTCCTGAACTCGTGATCAGTTTCACCCCAGTTCCCACATACAATTGAGACTGCCTGTTCCACGAGAAAACCGTAGTCTATTGAAACTCAAACCTTTCGGGATTTTTTCTAATAATCTGATAAGGATTAACCTGAACCATCCTTTAATGCAACGCTAAACCTAATTTCGATAGAACTCTCCTTAAAATTGAGTTGCTAACATAAGAATCACTAGCTCCTAAAGCTGCCCTTCAGAATCAACTGATCACTGATTATAAACTTGACATTTTAAGTTTGACGGAGACTTGGCTTAGACCTGATGAGTACATAGCATTAAATGCATCTACCCCAGTTGGATACTCTAGTTGTCACAACCTCGACAGTCAGGTGAGGTGGCGGTGTGGCTGTTATTTTTGACACTAGACTACGCCTTACTAAGAAATCTTTAAACACATTCCCTTCATTTGAAGTTTCCTCGGCTCCATACAGACTAATGTAGATAATAGATCTGCATTTACTTCATCTTTATACTAGCTACTATCTACAGACCCCTGGACCTTATGCTGTTTTCCTCTCAGAGTTTTCTGACTTTTTATCAAACCTAGCAGTTATGGCAGATAAAGTTGTGATTATAGGCGACTTTAATATTCATGTTGATAATGGAAATGATTCTAGTGAAGGCTTTTGCTTCTATTCTTGACTCGTTGGTTTTGTCCAAAATGTGTCTGGGCCGCACTCATTGTCATCAACATACACTGGACTTAGCTTTATCCTATGGTATTAGCATTAGCAATCTAGTTGTCTCTCCTCATAATCCTGTGCTCTCTGGACCATTTCCTTATTACGTTTGAAATTCATGCTACCACTGCTATTAGATCAAAACCAGTGTTCTACTTAGTCGCGCCCTAAATTTCTACCATACCTAACTTTGTCAGCCTGTTCCAAGAATCATTTACTGTTAATCAGGATCCCACTAGTCTACAATCTATTGATCAGCTGACTGACAATCTAAATTACACCCTGCGCAACACACTTGATGCTGTTAAGCTCAAAAAGAAAACTAGCCAAAAGAAGCTTGCACCATGGTATACTGACCACACACGTGCTCTTAAACAAGCTTCTCGCAAGTTGGAACGTAAGTGGCGATCCACTAAATTAGAAGTATTTTATTCTGCCTGAAAGACAGTCTGGTACAGTACAAATATGCTCTCCTCCGCAAGGTCAACCTATTTGTCTGATCTGATTGAGCGTAATAAGAATAATCCAAAATTTCTTTTGATACAGTGGCCAAACTGACAAAGAACCAGACTGAAACCAATGCTAAGCCTCCCGCAGCCCATAATAGTAATGATTTCATTAACTTTTTCTGAGAAGATTGAGAAAATTAGAGATGAAATTTCAAAATGGCACCTTCTGCTGTAGCGGACACTGATCAGAAAGCACAGGCTTACCAGGACAGGGGTCCTATGGCTACTCTTGAGTTTTTTAGTGCTCTGAGTGGACTGAATTTTCTAAATTGGTTATGTCCTCCAAAACCATCTACTTGTCAATTAGACCCAATCCCAACAAAACTTGTTAAAGAACTTCTTCCTGTTATGGGGCAATCCATGCTAGACATTATTAATCTGTCTCTTTCATCAGGCTATATGCCAAATTCTCAAAAAGTGGCAGTAATTGCTCACTTTTAAAGAAAACCAAACCTTGACCCAGAAAATCTCAGTAACTACAGGCCATTTTAATCTTTCTTTTTCTCAAAAATTCTAGAGAAAGCTGTAGCTCAGAGACTGACTTCATTCCTGACATCAAATGACATCTATGAAACTTTTCAGTCAGGATTTAGGCAACACCATAGCACTGAGACTGCTCTTATTAAAGTTGTCAATGACTTACTGATATCAGCTGACTGTGGATGTGTGTCTCTATTCTTGTGCTTTTGGACTTAAGTGCTGCGTTTGACACAATAGACCACCAAACTCTTCTGAGCAGACTTGAAAACCTAGTTGGACTGCGTGGACAGGCACTCTCCTGGTTTAAATCCTACCTATCAGATAGATATCATTTGTGCAGTTAAATGACGAGCCCTCTGCTCTCATCAAGGTGGAATATGGTATCCCTCAAGGTTCTGTTTTGGGGCCATTATTGTTCTCCCTTTACATGTTGCCACTTGGTGATGTCATCTTCAGAACATGGCGTACATTTTTCTACTGCTACGCAGATGACACACAATTATACCTATCAATGAAACCTGGCGAAGGACAATTCGAACAGTTGGAGGCCTGTTTTAAAGACATAAAAGACTGGATGTCAGATAATTTTTATTGCTGAATACTGATAAAACAGAGATGTTGGTCTTGGGGCCCAAAACCTCAGAAGAGGGTTATCTGATTTATCTCTTAATCTGATGGTTGCTCTGTTGCTGCAAGTTTGGCGGTAAAAGACCTTGGTGTTACTATAGATCCTGGTCTCTCATTTGATAGTCACATCAAAAACATTTCCAGAGTAGCCTTTTTTTTTCACCTGAGGAATATTGCCAAAATTAGGGGCTTCCTGTCATTAAAAAAAAAAAAAAAATTGGTACATGCCTTTGTTACATCTAGATTAGATTATTGCAATGCATTACTGTCTGGCTGTTCCAATGCCTCACCAGGAGCCTACAACTCGCACAGAATGCTGCTGCAAGGATCCTGACTAGAACAAAGAAATATGAGCACATTAGTCCTGTGTTAGCGTCACTTCACTGGCTTCCTATAAACTATCGTGTAGACTATAAGGTACTCCTCTTAACTTATAAGGTGTTGCATGGACTTGCACCTCTTACTTGACGGATCTACTTCATCAAACACAATCCCCCACGTTCACTTCGCTCACAAGATGCAGGCAAACTTGGTAGTCCCTAGAATATCAAAAAATACAGCAGGTGGCAGAGCTTTCTCCTATAGAGCTCCTTTACTGTGGAACAGTCTACCCATCTCTGTGAAGGAGTCAGACACGGTCTCAATTTTCAAGTCTAGGTTAAAAACGCATCTTTAGTCTCTCTTATAGTCATTAGGTGCAGATGTGGAGGGGGCGAGCAATAGAGCCTTCTGGTGCAATGAGCTATCCTTACTGTCACCAATCATAAGTGATGATCCGCCCCTATCAGGACTGCTGATGATGTGGTGGGATGGTCTCTGAGTGCCCTCATGGCTGCGTGCTCCCTGTGCCACTCACCTAATTAGTTATGCTGCCCTAGATTACTTCTGCTGGTGCAAAAGTGTTATCACTACTCTTCCCCTGATCTGGCGTGATATTTATCATAGTCATAATTGCACCTTTCTCTTTTCTCCTCGGCTTCGTGGGCACCTGCCCGGAGCTCACCTGCCCCAGAGTCAACCCCACCCCCTGCCATGTTAGCCGGATGCCGCTGGCCCAGACCCTAGCTGCTGGTTCCATCCCCGCCCTGCCCTGGTATCTGGAGGGATGAGGTCCACCCCACTCCTACACTTAGAATGCCCTTCCAGTGGTCTGTTAAGCCGCATGAGCCTCAAGGACTATTTGTGTTGTTTTTCTCTGTATCCCACAATTTTCCAGGAGTTCATCTCGACCGCTTCTAAGGGGTCAGGGAATAATTTTCCAGTTTCCTACATTGGCTCCAATGGTTTTCTGGTTTTTGATTCCCTCTGAAAATGCCATTGTGAAGCGCTGTGTGACAACCTGTTTGTAAATGGCGCTATACAAAAATAAAGATTGATTGATTGAGATTGAAAGCCAATACCTAGCGATGCTTTACACTGACTACACCGCTAGATTCACCGCCACATTAGAAAATGTCACGCCACTGCTATCGCCATTGAATTGAATGGATAGCCAGTTAGCATGTTTCCGACTTGTTTTAAACTACTTTTCCGACCGATTTGGACCGAAAACGACCTGGTTAATGAGGGGCGTGTCAAAGCCAATACCTAGTGATGCTTTACACTGACTAAAACCGCTAGATTCGCCGCTACATTAGAAAATGTCACGGCACTGCTATCGCTGCCATTGAATTGAATCTATAGCCAGTTAGCATGTTTCCGACTTGTTTTAAACTACTTTTCCGACCGATTTAGACCGGGAAAATGGCCTGGTTAATGAGGGGCTTGTCAAAGCCAATACCTAGTGATGCTTTACACTGACTACATCGCTAGATTCGCCGCCACACTAGAAAATGTCACGCCACTGCTATCGCTGCCATTGAATTGAATGGATAGCCAGTTAGCATGTTTCCGACTTGTTTTAAAACTACTTTTCCGACCGATATGGACCGGGAAACGCCTGGTTAATGAGGGGCTTGTCAAAGCTAATACCTAGCGATGCTTTACACTGACTAAACTGCTAGATACGCCGCTACATTAGAAAATGTCACGCCCACTGCTATCGCTGCCATTGAATTGAATGGATAGCCAGTTAGCATGTTTCCGACTTGTTTTAAACTACTTTTCCGACCGATTTGGACCAGGAAAACGGCCTGGTTAATGAGGGGGGCGTGTCAAAGCCAATACCTAGTGATGCTTTACACTGACTAAACCGCTAGATTCGCCGCATTAGAAAATGTCACGCCACTGCTATCGCTGCCATTGAATTGAATGGATAGCCAGTTAGCATGTTTCCGACTTGTTTTAAACTACTTTTCCGACCGATTTGGACCGGGAAAATGGCCTGGTTATTGAGGGGGCGTGTCAAAGCCAATACCTAGCGATGCTTTACACTGACTAAACCGCTAGATTCGCCGCTACATTAGAAAATGTCACGCCTATGCTATCGCTGCCATTGAATTGAATGGATAGCCAGTTAGCATGTTTCCGACTTGTTTTAAACTACTTTTCCGACCGATTTGGACCAGGAAAACGGCCTGGTTAATGAGGGGCGTGTCAAAGCCAATACCTAGCGATGCTTTACACTGACTAAACTGCTAGATTCGCCGCTACATTAGAAAATGTCACGCCGCTGCTATCGCTGCCATTGAATTGAATGGATAGCCAGTTAGCATGTTTCCGACTTGTTTTAAACTTCTTTTCCGACCGATTTGGACCGGGAAAACGGCCTGGTTAATGAGGGGGCTGTCAAAGCCAATACCTAGCGATGCTTTACACTGACTAAACCGCTAGATTCGCCGCTACATTAGAAAATGTCACGCCGATGCTATCGCTGCCATTGAATTGAATGGATAGCCAGTTAGCATGTTTCCGACTTGTTTTAAACTACTTTTCCGACCGATTTGGACCGGGAAAACGGCCTGGTTAATGGGCGTGTCAAAGCCAATACCTAGCGATGCTTTACACTGACTACACCGCTAGATTCGCCGCTACATTAGAAAATGTCACGCCACTGCTATCGCTGCCATTGAATTGAATGGATAGCCAGTTAGCATGTTTCCGACTTGTTTTAAACTACTTTTCCGACCGATTTGGACCGGGAAAACGGCCTGGTTAATGAAGTGTCAAAGCCAATACCTAGCGATGCTTTACACTGACTAAACCGCTAGATTCGCCGCTACATTAGAAAATGTCACGTCGCTGCTATCGCTGCCATTGAATTGAATGGATAGCCAGTTAGCATGTTTCCGACTTGTTTTAAACTACTTTTCCGACCGATTTGGACCAGGAAAACGGCCTGGTTAATGAGGGGGCGTGTCAAAGCCAATACCTAGCGATGCTTTACACTGACTAAACCGCTAGATTCGCCGCTACATTAGAAAATGTCACGTCGCTGCTATCGCTGCCATTGAATTGAATGGATAGCCAGTTAGCATGTTTCCGACTTGTTTTAAACTACTTTTCCGACCGATTTGGACCGGGAAAACGGCCTGGTTAATGAGGGGCGTGTCAAAGCCAATACCTAGCGATGCTTTACACTGACTAAACCGCTAGATTCGCCGCTACATTACAAAATGTCACGCCGCTGCTATCGCTGCCATTGAATTGAATGGATAGCCAGTTAGCATGTTTCCGACTTGTTTTAAACTACTTTTCCGACCGATTTGGACCAGGAAAACGGCCTGGTTAATGAGGTGGCGTGTCAAAGCCAATACCTAGCGATGCTTTACACTGACTAAACGCTAGATTCGCCGCTACATTAGAAAATGTCACGCCGCTGCTATCGCTGCCATTGAATTGAATGGATAGCCAGTTAGCATGTTTCCGACTTGTTTTAAACTACTTTTCCGACCGATTTGGACCGGAAAACGGCCTGGTTAATGAGGGGCGTGTCAAAGCCAATACCTAGCGATGCTTTACACTGACTAAACCGCTAGATTCGCCGCTACATTACAAAATGTCACGCCGATGCTATCGCTGCCATTGAATTGAATGGATAGCCAGTTAGCATGTTTCCGACTTGTTTTAAACTACTTTTCCGACCGATTTGGACCGGGAAAACGGCCTGGTTAATGAGGGGCGTGTCAAAGCCAATACCTAGCGATGCTTTACACTGACTAAACCGCTAGATTCGCCGCTACATTACAAAATGTCACGCCACTGCTATCGCTGCCATTGAATTGAATGGATAGCCAGTTAGCATGTTTCCGACTTGTTTTAAACTACTTTTCCGACCGATTTGGACCGGAAAACGGCCTGGTTAATGAGGGGGCGTGTCAAAGCCAATACCTAGCGATGCTTTACACTGACTAAACCGCTAGATTCGCCGCTACATTACAAAATGTCACGCCCGATGCTATCGCTGCCATTGAATTGAATGGATAGCCAGTTAGCATGTTTCCGACTTGTTTTAAACTACTTTTCCGACCGATTTGGACCAGGAAAACGGCCTGGTTAATGAGGGGGCGTGTCAAAGCCAATACCTAGCGATGCTTTACACTGACTAAACCGCTAGATTCGCCGCTACATTAGAAAATGTCACGCCGATGCTATCGCTGCCATTGAATTGAATGGATAGCCAGTTAGCATGTTTCCACTTGTTTTAAACGACTTTTCCGACCGATTTGGACCGGAAAACGGCCTGGTTAATGAGGGGCGTGTCAAAGCCAATACCTAGCAATGCTTTACACTGACTAAACCGCTAGATTCGCCGCTACATTAGAAAATGTCACGCCTATGCTATCGCTGCCATTGAATTGAATGGATAGCCAGTTAGCATGTTTCCACCTTGTTTTAAACGACTTTTCCGACCGATTTGGACCGGGAAAACGGCCTGGTTAATGAGGGGAGTGTCAAAGCCAATACCTAGCGATGCTTTACACTGACTAAACCGCTAGATTCGCCGCTACATTAGAAAATGTCACGCCACTGCTATCGCTGCTATTGAATTGAATGGATAGCCAGTTAGCATGTTTCCGACTTGTTTTAAACTACTTTTCCGACCGATTTGGACCGGGAAAACGGCCTGGTTAATGAGGGGGCGTGTCAAAGCCAATACCTAGCGATGCTTTACACTGACTAAACCGCTAGATTCGCCGCTACATTACAAAAATGTCACGCCGATGCTATCGCTGCCATTGAATTGAATGGATAGCCAGTTAGCATGTTTCCGACTTGTTTTAAACTACTTTTCCGACCGATTTGGACCGGGAAAACGGCCTGGTTAATGAGGGGCGTGTCAAAGCCAATACCTAGCGATGCTTTACACTGACTAAACCGCTAGATTCGCCGCTACATTAGAAAATGTCACGCCGCTGCTATCGCTGCCATTGAATTGAATGGATAGCCAGTTAGCATGTTTCCGACTTGTTTTAAACTACTTTTCCGACCGATTTGGACCGGGAAAACGGCCTGGTTAATGAGGGGGTGTCAAAGCCAATACCTAGCGATGCTTTACACTGACTAAACCGCTAGATTCGCCGCTACATTAGAAAATGTCATGCCACTGCTATCGCTGCCATTGAATTGAATGGATAGCCAGTTAGCATGTTTCCGACTTGTTTTAAACTACTTTTCCGACCGATTTGGACCGGGAAAACAGCCTGGTTAATGAGGGGGCGTGTCAAAGCCAATACCTAGTGATGCTTTACACTGACTAAACCACTAGATTCGCCGCTACATTAGAAAATGTCACGCCACTGCTATCGCTGCCATTGAATTGAATGGATAGCCAGTTAGCATGTTTCCGACTTGTTTTAAACTACTTTTCCGACCGATTTAGACCGGGAAAACGGCCTGGTTAATGAGGGGCGTGTCAAAGCCAATACCTAGTGATGCTTTACACTGACTAAACCGCTAGATTCGCCGCTACATTAGAAAATGTCACGCCACTGCTATCGCTGCCATTGAATTGAATGGATAGCCAGTTAGCATGTTTCCGACTTGTTTTAAACTACTTTTCCGACCGATTTGGACCGGGAAAACGGCCTGGTTAATGAGGGGAGTGTCAAAGCCAATACCTAGTGATGCTTTACACTGACTAAAACCGCTAGATTCGCCGCTACATTAGAAAATGTCACGCCACTGCTATCGCTGCCATTGAATTGAATGGATAGCCAGTTAGCATGTTTCTGACTTGTTTTAAACTACTTTTCCGACCGATTTGGACCGGGAAAATGGCCTGGTTAATGAGGGGGCGTGTCAAAGCCAATACCTAGCGATGCTTTACACTGACTAAACCGCCAGATTCGCCGCCGCTACATTAGAAAATGTCACGCCGATGCTATCGCTGCCATTGAATTGAATGGATAGCCAGTTAGCATGTTTCCGACTTGTTTTAAACTACTTTTCCGACCGATTTGGACCGAAAAACGCCTGGTTAATGAGGGGGAGTGTCAAAGCCAATACCTAGCGATGCTTTACACTGACTAAACCGCTAGATTCGCCGCTACATTACAAAATGTCACACCGATGCTATCGCTGCCATTGAATTGAATGGATAGCCAGTTAGCATGTTTCCGACTTGTTTTAAAACTACTTTTCCGACCGATTTGGACCGGGAAAACGGCCTGGTTAATGAGGGGGCGTGTCAAAGCCAATACCTAGCGATGCTTTACACTGACTACACCGCTAGATTCACCGCCACATTAGAAAATGTCATGCCAATGCTATCGCTGACATTGAATTGAATGGATAGCCAGTTAGCATGTTTCCGACTTGTTTTAAACTACTTTTCCGACCGATTTGGACCGGGAAAACGGCCTGGTTAATGAGGGGCGTGTCAAAGCCAATACCTAGTGATGCTTTACACTGACTAAACCGCTAGATTCGCCGCTACATTAGAAAATGTCACGGCACTGCTATCGCTGCCATTGAATTGAATGGATAGCCAGTTAGCATGTTTCCGACTTGTTTTAAACTACTTTTCCGACCGATTTAGACCGGGAAAACGGCCTGGTTAATGAGGGGGAGTGTCAAAGCCAATACCTAGTGATGCTTTACACTGACTAAACCGCTAGATTCGCCGCTACATTAGAAAATGTCACGCCACTGCTATCGCTGCCATTGAATTGAATGGATAGCCAGTTAGCATGTTTCCGACTTGTTTTAAAACTACTTTTCCGACCGATTTGGACCGGGAAAACGGCCTGGTTAATGAGGGGGCGTGTCAAAGCCAATACCTAGCGATGCTTTACACTGATTAAACCGCTAGTTTCGCCGCTACATTACAAAATGTCACGCCACTGCTATCGCTGCCATTGAATTGAATGGATAGCCAGTTAGCATGTTTCCGACTTGTTTTAAACTACTTTTCCGACCGATTTAGACCGGGAAAACGGCCTGGTTAATGAGGGGCTT
>JAINUG010002259.1:0-12258 GCA_029706075.1 Aldrovandia affinis
TCATAATTTAAAGGTTATGGATTTATTGTTTCTATATATAGTACTATTAAATACATTATGGCCACGTTTGACACATTGCATATGAGGCATATAAGGCAGAAGTTGACATTGACTTGCTGAGAGCAGCAAATGTATTATTCAAATACGTCCGTTTCTATTTCTGTGGATTGTGGATTCAAAATGTCAGATTCCCAACTAAAAGCTAGGCTACTTCCTTGATTGAGCATAGCAATATGCGCATTAGAGGAAAATAATCGATTTAAACGCCCACCCAACTCTGAATTCCAGGTTGGAAACTCGGGCATCATCCACAATCCCGATTTATCTGATCTGATGTCACAACATCACGTCAACACCAAAACATGGCAGTATTCTTTGCATATGGTAAGAACAAAATAACCTATGACAAAAGTTTGTTATGCAAAAGTTTGAGGGCTTTGGAACACATCATTGAATTATGTTTTTTGTGTTAAATGCCTTTTTATTTCTTTGGTTTATTGTAGTTGGGTAAAAGTGGTGAAATTGAGGGTTGCTAGCAGTTAGCCAGCATGCAACAGCACCTCAGCTTTCACTAGCACCGCTAGCACACGCTAAATTAGCCCAGATGCTAGCTATAGGATCAAATTAGTTTTGTAGTAATATTAGCCTACCTATAGAAAAACAGTATCACCAGCTTATTTCTCTGATAAATGACAGTTGACACATACATTTGAATTTCTATATGTAAATGCAATGATCGGTTTAAAATGAAATGTTTTATGAAAAGATAAAAAGCTGTATCTGCACAGGATGGTTATTTGTGGCTTTTATCAGGAGAGGAAAGTAGATTTTGTTGTTCACTGATACATTATCACAGGTCAGATCCATGGCCTTGCAGCTGAGCTACTGCTCTTTCCTCTTTACTTGCTCTAATTATATATAAAAATCTGATATGATTTTGATTGACATGCATGGTTTTAAGTTTACACTTTATCCATTTTTATTCACTTTCTTACAGTTGGAATTTCACTGAAGTAATTCAGAATAAAACATCTGGGTCAAGGAATTTGAACCTGCAGGTTTCTCTATGTCCCTATGTTGTGACGGTGGGTTTAGGGATTGGTGCCAATCGCAGAACCCCGGGGGTATCGATAAGTTAAACTGTAACTATACAGTTTAACCACAAACTCTGAAGTAACAGAGAATAGGAAAACAATAACAAAAGGGGGAAACTGAAAATATCACCCAACGGGTGACTAGGTGCCACAAAGACACAAACAAAGGAATAAATAAAACACCAACACCGAGTGTTTGAATGAAAAGATAAACGGCTAGAAGAGCCAAATAACCAATGAAAGAAAAGAAACTCAAACACAGTCCACAGACTGTCTAACCTGAAAACCAAACTAACTCAGGGGAGCGAGTAAGTTTCCTAAATCGGGTAGCAAAAAAGAAGTCCTACATTTGCTAAGAAGGTGCTTTGTTCCTAGAGTAAGTTTCTTTGAGTAAGTTTCTTTGAGTAGTTTCTTTGAGTAGTATCTTTTAAAAGACGCTACATACCTTAATGCTAAATCGTAACAATGGCTTACGATTTCGCAAAGAACCGGAAACCAGCTGAGGTTTAAATAGGAGGAAATGGTGATTGATTTGTCCGCCCTCCTACCAGAAAGGCGCAACACCGCCCTCTGGTGGTAAGTCAGGGGAACAACCATGACAGGACCCCTTAAGGGACGACTCCTGACGGCCCTTCAGCCCCACGCCGGTGAAAATCTTGGATCAACGATGGATCCAAGATGTGCCGGGACGGAACCCAACTGCGCTCCTCAGGACCGTAACCCTCCCAGTCCACTAGGAACTGAGTACCCCTGCCTACACGCCGCGAAGCCACGATACTACGCACCGTATAAGCGGACCACCCCCAATGATACGAGGCGGCGGTGGCGGTATTTCTCGGGAGGTGCTAAGGCGCTAATGAGTAATGGTTTGAGGCGGATACGTGGAACGGGATGTATCCGCATGGATTGTGGAAGCTGTAATTGCACAGTGACAGGGTTAACCTTACGGATGATTTTAAAAGGCCCAATAAAGCGCGGAGCGAGTTTATAGACTCTACCCGTAACGGCAGATCTCGTGTGGGACAACCAAACCCGTTGACCTACCCTATACGATGGAGCTGCTCGCCGACGGCGATTAGCAAACTCCTTTGGCGATCAACTGCGCGAATAGTGCTGTACGAACCTCCGCCAGGTAGCCCGACAACGCCGCACAAAGGCCGCTGCAGAGGGAACCCCTGCGTCACCCTCCAGCTCAGGAAACAGAGGAGGCTGAAAACCAAACTGAGCCTCAAACGGAGAGAGACCTGACGACGCATTACGCAGAGTGTTATGGGCGATCCGCCCAGGCCAGATGCCGGCTCCATGATGTGGGATTGGCGGAGACCAGACACCGGAGAGTGTTTTCCATGGTCTGATTGGTGCGTTCAGTCTGTCCATTAGTCTGTGGGTGAAAACCAAGACAGACTGACCGACGCCCAAAAGAGAACAAAACGCGCGCCAGAATCTGGACGCAAACTGGGGGCCCCGATCGACACTACGTTTTTTTGCAAGCCGTGAAGGCGAAAGACATGGTCCATCATAAGATGCGCCGTCTCGAGCGCAGACGGCAGCTTGGGAAGCGCAATGAAGTGGGCGGCCTTGAAAATCTGTCAACTATGACCAAAATGACAGTATGACCGTTAGAACTGGGCAAGCCGGTGACGAAGTCTAAGGCGACATGACTCCAGGGACGGTGAGGAACCGGTAAAGGCCGCAGTAACCCTGACGGTGCCAGCTGTGACACTTTGTTGCGAGCACAAATATTACAGGCAGCAACAAACTCCCGCACGTCCCTCTCCATACCCCGCCACCAGAACCGTCACCCAGGAAATCGTGCGCACGGTGTACGCCTGGGTGACCAGTGAGCCGAGAGGAGTGACCCCACTGCAGTACCTGGGCGCGAGCTCCTGAGGGAACGAAGAGGCACCCCCGTGGACCCCCACCAGGATCCGGCTCAAGGCGTTGGGCCTCATGCACCACTCTTTCTATCTCCCATAAAACAGGAGATAAAATCTGTGCGGTGGGAATAATGGGTGTGGGCAGATGGTCCCATTCGACCCATCGTACAAGCGCGACAAGGCTGCCAGGTTTGATATTTTTTGAACCAGGGCGGTAAGTCAACAAAAAATTAAACCTAGTAAAAATAATGCCCATCGAGCTTGCCGCGAATTACGACGTTGAGCCCCTGGATGTATTCTAAATTTTTATGATCCGTCCAGACCGTAAAGGGATGTTCCGCCCCTCTAGCCAATGACGCCATTCCTCCAGCGCCATCTTAACCGCTAATAACTCCCGATCTCCTACATTGTAATTCCTCTCGGCAGGCGAAAGGCTCCGAGAAAAATACGCGCATGGATGAACCTTTTGGTCCATGGCCGACCGCTGGGACAGTATAGCCCCTACCCCTAGCTCAGAGGCGTCAACCTCTACAATGAAAGGTAATGAAGGATTGGGAGAAATTAAAATGGGTTCAGAACAGAATCTTTTTTTTAGTTCAGCGAAGGCCGCCTCCGCTTTAGGGGACCATTGGAACCGAGAAGAAACAGTTTTTTTTGTAAGTGCCGTAATGGGCGCGACCACTGAACTAAAATTGCGGATAAACCGTCTATAAAAATTTGCAAACCCCAGAAAACGCTGCACCTGTTTTACAGAGACCGGAGCAGGCCAATCCTTGACCGCAGTCACTTTATTGGGGTCCATTTGGATCCTGCCTTCTGCGACAATGAATCCTAGAAAGGAAACTGAAGGTGCGTGAAACACACATTTCTCTGCTTTTACAAATAATTGGGCTTCTAACAAGCATTTTAATACCTGTCTGACGTGCTTCACGTGCTCAGAGAGAGAATTGGAGAAAATCAAAATGTCGTCAAGATAAACGAACACCGATTTCTCCAACATCTCTCTGAGTACATCATTAACAAACGCCTGGAAGACAGCCGGCGCGCACGTGAGACCGAATGGCATAACCAGGTATTCGTAATGACCATTGTGAGTATTAAATGCTGTTTTCCACTCATCACCCTGACGGATGCGAACCAAATTATATGCGTTGCGAAGATCTAATTTGGAAAAGATAGACGCTCCTTGAAGACGTTCGAACGCAGAGTTCATAAGGGGAAGGGGATAACGATTCTTGATGGTTATATTATTTAACCCTCTGTAATCGATACAAGGTCGTAATCCCCCGTCCTTTTACCGACAAAAAAGAACCCCGCCCCAGCAGGAGACGTGGATGGTCTGATAAAACCGTTAGAAAGGGATTCAGAAATGTATTTTTTCATAGCCGCACTCTCAGGTACAGATAGAGAATATAGGGCTCCACGAGGAGAAACAGTACCTGGATGAAGCTCAATAGCGCAATCATAAGGTCGGTGCGGAGGTAGTTTCGTAGCCCTTTGCTTACTAAACACTTCGCTCAGATCAGAATAAGTCTTTGGAATGCCGGGAGGTAGCGAGTAACATTCCGCACTCATGAGTTCCATTCCCTCCTGACCTTTTGGAAACTCGTGCTCAATGGGGGCAGTTCGGAATTTTTTATGGGAGTCGGAACTGGAGTAGCTAACCGATCTTTTCGGAACTCGTGACAAATTGGGCTCATCGTCCGTAGACGGCATGTCTGCCTCTAAAGAATCAAAAGGTAAGGATTCCAGGTCACTAATCTCCTCGGCCGTGGACTCCTCCAGTGGGACTTCCCAAGCACACTGAGGATCCCATTCGAGTTCGTTCTCCGTCTCATTGGAGTGTACGGATGAGGGAGCATGATTAGGCGAACAGTAAATAGATTCGTCGGTCTCCGAATCGGTCTCGTGACTTTTAGACCCACCGAAACCGGAAGACGACGGAATAAAAGGTAAACACCCAAGAGAACATTGATCCCCCCATTGAACAATAGGGTTTTTATGACTACCCCAGTTCACCTGTGGTTGATGTTTTATTAACCAGGAGTGTCCAAGAACTAATGGGTACGTAGGCGATTCGACCAAAAAAACTTAATTTGTTCTGTGTGCTCGCCGTAAGCGATCCGCATGTTTACAGTCTCCGTGGATTCCTTAATGCGACCGGAACCCAGCGGACGGCCATCAAGAGCGGTAACACCACAAGATTGTGAAAGAACCCGAACAGGTAAGTGAATTCCTTTAGCCCACCCGAGTCCACAAAACAATCAACAGCTCCTGAATCAAGAAATGCGTTTAATTTAATGTTTTGTCTCCCCAGGATAGTTCAACAGGAATGAAGGTTCGGAAGAAAGAGGACTGATGTCTCACTACCGGCTTTCGGCCCGATAATGAGACTATTCGTTTACCCTTAAGTTTGGAACAATTTTTAATAACGTGACCCGTCAGTCGACAGTACCGACAAAAGTCCGCATCCCCTCTGGCCGGGACCCGAAAGCTAGCACTGTCTACTTCCATGGGTTCGTCTGCTTTGCCCAAGCGCTTAGGAAACAGAGGTAAGAACCCTCGTAGGTACCAGGTGCTCTCTGTCCCCTCTCTCTCGCTGGCGTTCCCTAACACGGTTATCGATCCGTATAGCGGTGGTAACTAGTTCATCTAGTGAATCGGGAATGCCAATGGTAGCTAGCGCGTCTCTCACCGGATCAGATAACGCGTTAGTAAACAACGTTATGAGAGGATTCTCAGGCCACCCTGTAACTCCCGCGAGAGTACGGAAGGAAATCGAGAATTCCGCCACGCTTTGGTTACCCTGGCGCATGCGCGTCAATTTAGTCGCAGATTCGCTGTCGTGAAGCTCGTGGTCAAAAACCAACTCCATTCTCTTCATTAAACCCAGCGAGTCTGTCAATACCGGTGCTTGAGAGCGAATAAGAGGTACTGCCCACTCGAGGGCTGCCCCCGATAATAATGATAGCACGAATGCCACTCGCGACTCCTCTGAGCTATATCTAGATGGCTGAGTCTGGAATACAATTTGGCACTGAGCTAAAAACCCCGACATTTACCGGACTCGCCGTAAAACGAGGAGGAAGCTGAATCTTTGCCTCTCGTAATCCCTCTCCCACAGGTGTGCCCCAGCGAGGAGTGACGACCGGATTAGGACCGGCGAATCCCACCGCAGTTTGGGAACGACCGTCGACCATTGTCTGGATCAAGCCCTCCAGTATTTGAACAGACGAGACCATACTAGCCTGGTTGTCTTGCATGACTCGTTGTTGTTCTAATAAAATTTCTATGGCCGTTCTCTGTCTCTCCATTTCTCTGCTTTGCAACTCTGCTATTTGTTCGATACCGCTGGGGACCCGCTGACGCCGTG
Organism: Aldrovandia affinis; assembly: GCA_029706075.1. Lineage (NCBI taxonomy): Eukaryota > Metazoa > Chordata > Actinopteri > Notacanthiformes > Halosauridae > Aldrovandia > Aldrovandia affinis. The sequence goes on from JAINUG010002259.1 coordinate 6,345, forward strand.
TTCATGGCGAAATCGTACTGTGACGGTGGGTTTAGGGATTGGTGCCAATCGCAGAACCCCGGGGGTATCGATAAGTTAAACTGTAACTATACAGTTTAACCACAAACTCTGAAGTAACAGAGAATAGGAAAAACAATAACAAAAAGGGGGGAAACCGAAAATATCACCCAACGGGTGACTAGGTGCCACAAAGACACAAACAAAGGAATAAATAAAACACCAACACCGAGTGTTTGAATGAAAAGATAAGCGGCTAGAAGAGCCAAATAACCAATGAAAGAAAAGAAACCCGAAACACAGTCCACAGACTGTCTAACCGGAAAACCAAACTAACTCAGGGGGAGCGAGTAAGTTTCCTAAATCGGGTAGCAAAAAAGAAGTCCTACATTTGCTAAGAAGGTGCTTTGTTCCTAGAGTAAGTTTCTTTGAGTAAGTTTCTTTGAGTAGTTTCTTTGAGTAGTATCTTTAAAAAGACGCTACATACCTTACCGGCTAAATCGTAACAATGGCTTACGATTTCGCAAAGAACCGGAAACCAGCTGAGGTTTAAATAGGAGGAAATGGTGATTGATTTGCTCCGCCCCTCCTACCAGAAAGGCGCAACACCGCCCTCTGGTGGTAAGTCAGGGGAACAACCATGACATATGTAGGCCTACATATAGTCTATGCACAGTCCATGGCTGACATAGGGAGTGCCATGTGGCTGTACGTCAAATGGCAGCCCCTGCACTGACTTTTTATCCCCTATTGGCAGTGACCCCTGCACTGCAGGTATTGGCAACTAGTGGCCCGCATGCCAAGTTTGGCACGCCCGCAAATAATTCTGGCCTGCAAACAGCCTCCTGTGTCATTCTCTTACATTCGTAAGACATTACAGGGCATGGAATGACACAGAATATGAAAAACATGAGTTTTGTTTGCAAAACTTGTAAAAACATGCAAAGAGTATGCAAAACATGTAAACCATTATACGCATGTTTTGTGAGACAGGTTTCATGGCACAAGAATAGTGTCATAATGCCCATTCAAAGTGAGAGGGCATGTGCCCCCAAAATGTATGCCATTTATATTATTTAAAGCCCAAAATGTCACCATAAAAACAACAGTAATTGCATATGGCCATAGCTTCTAGGTAGTTAACATTGTTAATACATTATATGTAGCTAGTTATCTACTTATGTCCCAAATACATAACTGATAATAACTAGCTAGTTCATTACTGGAATGTTACCCAAGTATCAAGTTGGCAGTTAGAGTATGCCCTAATTACATTTAGTGGCATTGCTTTAGTTCAATGTTGTTGATGTTCAAACCATATGACAGTGCATTTGTCAAATTAATTTGGCCCCTGGTCTAAACCTTGGAGTTCAACACATTTGGAATGTAATAATAAAATATGATTGGCCATGTATATTTATGTATTGTGTTCGATAAATACACAGTTAATCTATAAAAGTATGCAAGTAATCATATTATGGTTGTGCTAATACATTTTTCTCCCAATTTGGAATGCCCAATTGTATTCCTAAGCGTGCTCACTCTCACATCTGCTGTCAATTCGAGAGAGTGCAGACAAGCAGAGCGCTCCTTTGATGTTACACGAAAAATGGCGCTTCTTTTCACACCACAGTTAACAAGCGAAACTTGCACAGAGATTAGTCGGTGGAAGACACTTCACGTACAGCTTTATACCGATAAACTGTAGGCACCCAGTTGACCACAGGGGTCGCTGGTGTGCGACGAGATACAGACAAACTGGCCAACTGGATCCCTCCCTCCCTGGGCAACGCTACTGCCAAGTATGCTGGCCACAGTTGGCTCTGGCACAGTCTGGATTCGATACCAGGCAGTGCGTTTCATCCACACCCTAGAACAGTGCCTTAACAGGAAGAGCCACCTGTCAGCCCCCTTGAATTAATATTTTAATGTTTGATTAAAAATAATTGTTTTTGAAGCACATGATTTAAGCAGGTCCACTAATCAACACAAATGAATTGTACAACCGCATGCTAGGCAAAGAAGGCAATTGTTTGACAGACAATGTAACTCTGCAGCACCTCTAAACTGAGTGGATCCCAAAGGTGTAACTTGTGCACTCCTGCTCGCTATGAAGTGCAGATACCAGTCGCAGCTGTGAAAATTTTCTACATTTTAAAAGGAAGCTGATTTATGTCCAGTCGTGCAAATATGTTAAAAAGCAGACCAAGACTAGAACTCCATCTCTCAAATGAATCTATTACTAGTACTTTAAGACTCATTATTCATTTCCCCTTGCCTTGATCCCGATGGCCATATAATCTCCTCAGTATTTTTATGACTGAGGTTATTGGAGAACATGTCTGGGCTCACGCAATCTTTCAAGATTGTGCCATTCTTGCGTTCTGGAGAAATATGTTTCAGGTTGATAGACTCCCAGAGGAGGCTTAAACATTTACAAAAATGAAACGTCCTCAAACAGTTTGTACAAAACTACACTGTTTTACTGCCAACTCAAAGTCGGCCTGCCTGAGAGAGGGGACTATGCCCTTTATATTGATACCTCAAATACAGTATTCAGCAGTGCAGTTGCAGATGTTGAGCTCAATGAATAGTGTGTTTATCCGTATGGAAATGTAACGATTTAAAATGTAATTTAACAGCATATTTTTATGACTGAAAAAATAGGCACAAAATGCAAATGCAATTGCTTCGCAAAGAGCGGTGTAGGCAAATTGAATGAGGTTTGCACTGACGTTGGTATTTTCATCTTTAAAGTGACCTTATTCCGGGTGCATGTGTGCATTAACAGAAGCAAAACCAGGATTCTATAGTGATGATAAGAACAATAATAATAATAATTTTATTTATACTACACTTTTCTTACATGGTGCCCAAAGTGGTGTACCTTACCTTACCAAATCTCTGTGTTGTCTCTCACAGTCTCTACCACGTGAAGAAAATTAGTTTAAAGCTATGGGGAGGATATTTTCCAAAGGATGTTTGAATTCTTTGAAGTACAGGAATTTCATGACGTTGTTTGTGGGATGAGATGTTGTGCACAGCGTTTGTGATATTGAGAATGCCGTTCTGGTCCTCTTAAGACTTGGTGACTTTCTACCATATTCAGGAATTCTGTCAAATCCCTGAATAGACTGCATTTTAATGGCATAATGGCATATGCAAGGCAGTAGCCTTCACAATTATTATTCTTGTAATTGTAAATGGTACATCGAGCTAGCCTGAGTTTGACCTATCACCCTTTAAAGTGCTGGCCTATTTTTATAGTTAGTGTCTAAATGAGAGATTCTTCTTTGTATCACACCATTTTCAGGCTTGATTGCCTTTTAAGGGGTCAGAAAATATTTTTTCAGTTTTTCCCCAAATTTGCTCAAATTGAGTTTTTCTGTTGTTGTTTTTTACTTCCCTTTTTAAATTGTGAAGCGCATTGTGATAACCTGTCACCTTAAAGATTGATTGATTGACATTCTCACTGTTGCAGAGAGCATGTAAGATTGCGAGACTGTAAGAGGTTTACCCAGGAAAGCTTTTTTTCGGTTTATTCGTGTGCTCAAGAGTGACGGGTTAAAAAGAAAGAAATCTATGCCCATTGTTCTTCAAACCTGTTCCTGAGGTTCCACCGTGTGTGCTGGTTTTCAGACGAGCTCTCCGCTAATTACGCTCGATTGTACAATACTACTAACGGACAAGCAGCTTGTGCACAAGCGTTTCCATGCATGCATCAAATGTGACACAAAAAAGGGAATTGTGTAAAAAGGTAACTGACACGTGTTAAAAAGTTATTTGGTGATAATATCGGCGGTGTCGCTCAAACTAGGGAAACGTAAGGCAGTTTTGCATATACATAAAAGCTAAGGCCAGTAAGAACGCCAAATAGGAGTGAAATCAATGTTGTCAAGAGTTATGCAAGAAAGAGAAACAAACTTTAAGAAAAAAATATGAAACAAAATGAGCAAAACAATAGGCTTTCAGCCATTATGCCTTAAAAACATAACTGCAATTATAATGTTATTTGACAGCCGATGCTTTAACGTCACTTAATTAACGCTCCACATATGTTTCTGACTGCGTAACCTTCCCTGCAGTTTAAACTAATGATGGTATTTTGGAAGAAAATGATAAAACAATATATTTGGAAAAAAAGAAAATAGATAAAAACTAAACCAACACTCAATAAAAGCATAATTTAAACCAGTGTAATCATATTGCGTTTTGAGTTTTGAGACGAGGCAGTAAAAAACACTAGCATAATTTATAGCAGTGTTCTCTGAACTGTTTATGACTGTGAACTGATGACACGCTAAGGAAACGTGGTGTTGATGTTCCCGTTCTCATTGTTATTTTTCTTGCTTTGTTGTTATTGATATAGTTTTGTTGTTACTATTAGAGTGACAGTTAGTTGTAGTACTGTGTTCGTTGCGTTAGCAGTCAAGGTAAGTTAAATGATTGCAGTCACCTCAGAAGAGGTTTATGCCTCGAGATCATTGAACAGGAACAGCTGTTCTGAATTTGCACGATTAGACCCAGCCGTTCCAGTTATAATAGAGTTCTGTTTTCTAGTGGTCTAAACTCAGGGTTTAAACCCTTGCTAAGGTCACTGCAACCCGACCACTTACTTTGACTCTGCTTATAATTGGGCGTGTAATGAGACAATTTTTTTGATTAGGCACTCCTTCCAGATCCAGAGACACCCCCTTAGCCTCAAGACACATTAAAGGAAACATAGCAGAGTTTTTAAAAGAAAAAGAAAACTATTTATTTGTCTTTTATCCTTTTGACTTAGTGGCCTACGTTTAAATGTTGCTTGATCCTGGATTTATCTTTCCTGTACCAAGCTGCCATGCACCTGTTGCCTGAAGTATGCCTCCTCTGATGTATTATCTGGTATAGCGGTGAGGTCTAATCACTTGAATATTATCAAGGAAAATGTCTTTGATTAAGGATAAGGGAGCAATTCATTAGAAGCCAGTTCATTTCAGGGTATAAAAGTCACAGCGGACTCATTGAAAAGGAGAAGTCAAACAGACCGGAGAGAATAAATGCAGTTGGTCTACAAGCAGAGCCTTACAAAGAATATTTAAAATAGTTGTTTTCCCCTATCAGAAGTACATTTTCCAAGACTTGATCCCTTTTCATCTTCGTGCTGTTATCCATGTTTTTTGTGTGTGATGTAAATCTAACGAGGCACCTGAAACTGCCTTGCTTTCTCGATAAAAAACCCTGAAGCTTGGTGTGAAGAAATGCTGTAAAGTAAGAATGCTTTCAAAAATATACATTTTAATTGTTTATTTTTATCAATTTACAAAATGCAAAGTGAGCGAACAGAAAAAAAATCTAAATCAAATCAATATTTGGTGTGACTACCCTTTGCCTTCAAACCAGCATCAATTCTTATAGGTACACTTGCACAAAGTCAGGGATTTTGTAGGATTATAGTCAGGTGTATGATTAACCAATTATACCAAACAGGTGCTAATGATCACCAATTTCATATGTAGGTTGAAACACAGTCATTAACTGAAACTGTGTAGGAGGCTTAAAACTGGGTGAGGAACAGCCAAACTCTGCTACTAAGGTGAGGAAGGGTTAGGGTTAGGGTTAGGGTTAGGGTTAGGGTTGTGGATTAGGGTTGTGGAAGACAGTTTCATGTCACAGATCATACACCATGGCAAGACTGAGCACAGCAACAAGACACAAGGTAGTTATACTGCATCAGCAAGGTCTCTCCCAGGCAAAGATTTCAAAGCAGACTGGGGTTTCAAGATGTGCTGTTCAAGCTCTTTAAGAAGCACAAAGAAACAGGCAACGTTGAGGACCCTAGACGCAGTGGTCGCCAAGGAAACTTAATGCAGCAGATGAAAGACACATCATGCTTCCTTTCGAAATCGGAAGATGTCCAGCAGTGCCATCAGCTCAG